>CAUZXS010000306.1:2500-98165 GCA_963585895.1 Sepioteuthis lessoniana | reverse complement strand
ACCCCAGCAGTCTGTTGAGGAGAGCAGTCCGCAAAGTAGACGTGTCATACTATTTTGGGCACTAGCTAGGGATTGAGAAGCTGGCTCTGTATCAGGCTCCTGTGAAAGAAGCACTGCTCTGAATATATCTATCTCAACATGGTGTAAATCGTAGTGGTTCCCTGTTTATCAGTTTCTCTCTAATGCAACAATTTTGACTTTCGTAATAGAAAAGAGGCTTATATTTTTATAAATCAGTGTTATTGCCTCCTCATTCCTGGTGGACTTTTATTTTGGACTCTTCCAGTGCATATAAGAGTAGCTTATGCAGTGGGCCTTGTTTTCTATGTTTACCTCTTCTTAAATAGATATCTATAGCGATGGGGATAACATTATTATTATTATTATTGTTGTTGTTGTTGGGTTTTTGGTTTAAGGTTTAAGTTGGTTTTGCTGGTATTACTTTGGTTGCATTGGTATTTTGTTGGCTGTTATCCCCTCGCTAAATGTTGATGGAAAATAAAGGTGATGGAGAAGAACGAAGATGTTGTTAGGTTTTGTACCAAGGGTTTAATGGCAGCATGAAGTAAAGGTGTTTACACTGGTATGCTGCGAGCCTTGTCGTAAAGAAAGAATGTAGGAAGTTGTTAGAGTGTATCATCTAATTTGTTTTTAGCTAGAGTCCTTTGTTCTAGAAGAATAGACCAAAGGGATCCATAAACTAGATGGCTCTCCTCATAATGGTTGATGCGGCTACTCTATTCAGGAACAGACGTTAAGACGTCCGTTCCCGTTGAGGATTTCTGACTGAAAGAGAGATTCGCGGGCTTTCTTCAATTTTTAGTACTGCTAGGAAATGTGGTTCGGGCTGAATAGGACAGGTCATCCTGATTGGGTGAAAATGTTTGGTGACTCTAACGGTCAAATTAAATTACACGCCAAACAAAAATGTAAGTTTCTCTCTGCTACATATCACTATGTGTATATTCTGTAAATGAATCTTTCTCTGACTGGCACCTCTTGTTTCTTGCTGTAAGGATACGAATTTATGCCTATACAACAACAGTTAACAAAAATGCCAAGTGTGTTTAACATAGAGAAACATGTGAAATAACATGTACATATCGTGGCTATTGATCACTCTCTTCTTGGTCAGCCTGAAAACTTTTCAGGACCCTCTTTATTGTATATGGCTACAAATTGCATTTTATCTATGTAGATTAAACTTTATTGCATATAAAATGAAATTAAGTAATCTGATCCCTCTGAGATTATTTTATTTAAGTAAGGCATGACTTTGAAATGAAAAAGGGGAAGTATTCTATTTTCATTAAAATAAATAAAAAGAAAGGTTTCCAATTTTAATTAAGTTGTTCTTTTTTATAAAATCTGAAAAAAAAGAAAAGGTAAAGGACATCAATACACCAGTAACTTTTAGTTGGTTTTATCTTTTCCTTTTCGAAGGTGTGATACTAACGAAAATTAGGAATTAGTCATTTTTCCTCACTATGGAACCTAAAATATTTGCACTTCAGTGCAATACAAATATCCTCATAAATAACTGATAGAACATTGCATATTAAGATGTCGGCATTCTATGAGCCCATAATACACGTCTCACCAAATAAGGAATGGACAGCTGGTCTTTAAAGATATATTCTGTGAACTTTAGCTACAATGTTAACAGATTAATTTAGAGCTGTTTTGTATTTCTAGATTAAGTCTAGGCCAGGAAGTAGAGATTTGGCTTGAGTAGGTGTATTTGCAAGAAGTGCTAGATTCTCTGTATCGTCTGAATAAATGGTAATTTCTGTGAAATATCCTCTACTTCTTCCTTTTTTCTTGTGTAAAACTATTTTTCTCTCCTCTGCTGCATAGCCAAGAGAAAGCAGTGAGAGAAATAAGACATGACTTTGAAATGAAAAGGGGGAAGTGTTCTATTTTCATTAAAATAAAAAAAAAATTTCTTTGTTCAAATAGCATTATGTTACTCACCTTGTTTCTTCTTGTTTTTTACAGACAAAGATGATCACAATACAGTTGAAGGAATGTCTGAAGCGGAAGAAAATCTACAGCAGCTTGCAATTCAAGAATTGTTTGACACTGAAGAATCTTATATGCATGACATGTCTATTGTATATGAGGTAAGTAAGAAGAGATAGAAAAATGATATTGGGGGTGTCCTCGTGGTGTAATGGTTAAAGCGATAGACTGCGGAATCGTAGTACGCGAGTTAGTACTCCAGTCGCGCTATTACGTTCACTTTCGGCCAAATACCTTTAGGAAAGGTATAAACCCCCTTATCCTCCCAGCTATGGGTTAAATAGTACCACTACTGTTCTTCTTGGAGAATGGCTTTGGCATTAAATAACCTAAAAAGAGTTGATATGCCATTAAACCAAACCGAAACCAAAAATGATATTAAAAGTATACACTAAGTAAAAGTAAAGTTGTCTCCCTTAGTCGAGGGCAACCAGAAGGCGCCCTTTTCAATAGATACTACACCAAAGTGTAGGGGAGGGCGCTACTCCTTTCTCTGGATTACTCCACTTTACCCTTGATACGGGCCTTATATTGCTGAGTGTTAAGCAAGGAGGTATCAAGTACCATTTTTAAAGTCTTTGGTATGACTCGATCTAGGATTGAACCCAGGTCTCCAGGCCCATTGGTGAACACTCTACCCACTAGGCCAATGAGCCAGTAAAAGTATACACTAATCTCCCATATCTGGGTTGGGGGTCATCTTTGTCATTTGATGAGATAATGTAGTGTCTTCCCTCATCAAGACCAACCTTGTGGAGTACCTCTTTATTACTATTTATTACTATTACTTCTAGTTCCACTATAACCCAGAGAGGTAGTATCTGTTAGGGTTTCTATCTGTCGATCAAATAAGTCAGAGTGGACCTCGGAGTAATGGCGACAAAAGAGTGACTTTTTACCAAAATTGCCCCAAGCGCTTTTGGACCTTTCATAGGCCATCATCAGGGATGCTTGCATGTATAAAGAGTGTTTTTTAAAGAGTTTTTGAAAGAGTTTTTTAGGGTTTTTTATAACATTACAAAATTACATAAACGCAGAATTAGATAAAACTGAGATGCTGAGAAATTTAAAAAACTGAATGCTATCAACAGAAATAGAATATTATCAAGAAATATGGACTATTAAAAAAAACTAAAGGCATTTCAAAACATTGTCGCTATTTTCAAAATTAATTCTATTGATTTTAGTCAATTTTGGTAAATTCATCCACCAATTCAAACCTAAAACCAAGAAACTTCCCAGGAAACTTGAAAGGATTTTAATTGAATTATATAGACAAAATGTGTCTTTATTATTTAATCAAACATGCTTAAATATATATATATATATATATACACATATGGAAAAAATTATACCATTAATTAGAATAATTCAATCTAATTTGTTTAAAAAGATATTTTTTGAAACCAGAATGTTCAGTTAATAAAGAATGATTTACATCTGTTATTAGTTTATTTTTTGCTAAATAAAAAATATTTTGAGTCTTATCTGTTATTAGTTTATTTACTGCTAAATAAAAGATATTTTGAGTCTTCTCTGTTAATAGTTTATTTACTGCTAAATAAAAACATCAAAGTGAACATCCTTTAAGTGTGTTAATTCCATAATTTTTGCACAGGGTGGTTTATTAGATTTTATTGAATTTGAAGAATAAATCTTTTCTATGTATATTAATATTTGCGAAGGATTTCTTTATCTACCGTCTAAACAATCAGATGTTTTGATGTAAAACTACTAAATTAGCTATGCATGTTTATTGGATACAAAGGTTTTACCAAAAACATTTTTTATTCCTCATAAGGAAAAGTGAACTCTAATCAATATAATGTTTAAAACAATTAGCCATAATCAGTGGGTAGAAACATTGCTGTATGACGGTATCATCTATGACACACCCTTTTTTTTTTCCTACTAAATAACTTTGACATAATGGCTTCATTGCTGGACTGCAGCCTTTAAATAAGTGAATTCAGACTCCAGTTGCACTTTGGCATTCACTTTCAGAATAATACTCTTGGGAACGGTAATAACTTCCTTATCCTCCTAGCTATGGGTTAAATAATATCACTGCTGTCCTTTTCAAAGGATGGCTTTGGTACTAAATAACCTGCAAAGGTTAATATACCATTAAACAAAGAAACCAAACCAAAATGACTTCAGTCCTGCATTGTATTTGTTTTTAAGCCAAGACTAGTCGGCTGCTGTATAAACCGTAGGGCAGCTCCACAAAGTAAAAAAAGAAGTAAAATGAATTCTAGAATACACGTATCGGCATTTTTATTTATTTATCATAGCGGTTGAGTAGTGCATGTAACTCTTCAGGCTATGGACTTGAGTGCTAGTCAGTTTTCTCTTTGCTCTGTATCTAATAGCTAGCTCTTTCAAAAACTGCTGCTAATCTTGGTAACCCGATACGGCTTCCTACCCTCGGCTCAAACACGCACTGTTCTGTCCAAAGGTTAAGCCAACCATTTTTCCTATGTGGACCTCCCAGAATTTAAAATACCTTAAAAAATGATACCCTTGTCTACTGACCTAACTGTAATAGTGCCAAAGACTCAAGTTTATCATTTTACTAAGCTTTGTTTAATTGTGGCACAAGACCAGAGGAATGGGGCGCCCAGTGAGTAGACTTGAGTTTATTATAGACATTAAAAAAATTAACCCTTTCATCCCCATTGAAAAATCCTTTTATCTCAATTTTATTATCTATTAAAATCTGCTAACTCTTGTTCAGCTATCTTTTTGATACTACTATACACACACACACACACACACACACACACACATATATACTATACCTATGCCCACAGATACTCATACAGATATGCTCTCACCCACATACACACACTCTCATATAGGCATAACACATCACTCAATAAGTCCCGGGCCTAAAACAACAACTTTTTGGCAAAATTCAACTTTATTCATCAACATAGTCTCCTTCTAGGGTGATACACTTATTCCAATGCTTCTCTAACAATTCAATACCTTTTTTTGTAGAATGATTTGTCTTCGGCCTCAAAATACTCCTCAGTTTCTCATATCACTTCTTCACTGGAGCCAAATCTCTTTCTGTGGAACATTCTTTTGAGGTATGCAGACAGCCAGTAGTCGCTGGGGGCCAGATCTAGAGAATAGGGTGGGTGCAGAAGCAATTCGAAATGCAGTTCATGTAGTTTTGCCATCATTACAATCGATTTGTGACACGGTTCATTGTCTTGGTGAAAGAGCACTTTTTCTTCTTCATTTCAGAACGTCTTTTAGTGATTTCTTCCTTCAAACACGTCAATAATACTATATTATATTTGCTATTGATGGTTCTTCCTTTGTCAAGGTAATCGATGAACAAAATACCTTGCACATCCCAAAATATGGAGGCCAAAACCTTGCCACTCAGCTGACTGCCGATTTGACTCCAGAGTGAAGTGGTGGATCCATGTTTCATCCATTGTGACATATTTATGCAAAAACTCCTTTTTGTTGTGTTGAAACAGTTGCAAATAACACTCTGAATTGTTAATGTGTTGTTGTTTTTATCGACTGTGAGTATATGTGCAGCCACTTTAAATACAGCTTTCTCATTGACAAATATTCATGTGAATTGGTGAATACACTGCCCTCTGATATCTTCAACGCCTCTGCTATCTCACACAACTTCAATTTACGATCGGCCAAAACAAGTTTGTGGAGTTTTTTGGTGTTTTCCGGGACAACTGCCGAATTTGGGCGACCTGAATGTTCAGCATTATTTGTGTCTGTGCAACCGCATTTAAAGTCAGTATACCATCTCTTAACCATTGTTTCTGATGGAGCAGATTCCAAATAACACTTATCAAGTCATTGCTTTGCTTGAATGATATTTTTCCCATAAGAAAGCAATGCTTTATCAACACACAAAATTCAGATTTTTCCATTGTTTTGAAAATTTGCAACAGCAGCTTCACTTTAATAACTGTAATTTGTAAACTAATAATCTGATTGGACTCAAATTTTGACACATGCCATTTGAAGTACTTGTCTTTAATTGGAATCATTTTAAGATGAGGTTTCTTAATCTGAGAATTAATTTTTATTTATTGCGTGCGATAGACAACAACTATGGCAGGCAGTAATTACTGGGGATACGGTTACAAGACTCAGCATTCCTATCCAAGGTCGCAGTAAATCACCTGAAGAAGGCCAGAGGTGAAATTTGGCCGAAATGTAGTGAAAGAAGAAACAACACAAAAACTACCAAGATGAGGAAAAAAGTCCGCAATAAATAAAAATTAATCCTCATGCCATTTGAAGGTTGTTACTTTATAAAGGTCGAATGAATTTTTTATTAGTGGTGCCATCTATATGTCAGGCCCAGGATATATTGAGTGATGCGTTACTCACAGTAAATCCTTCTTTTCACTTTCTTTCAATTTTACTCTGTGGTAGGCTAGGACAGGAAAGTCCACAATTTTGCAAGTTCTCTTTTTTTTTTTTTTTTTTTTTTTTTTTATTATTATTGTAAGGTCTGGTTATTTGGCTGAGATTAAGTGATACGTCTGTATGTCAAAATCCCAGAGGAGTTTGTGTGTGTCATTCTCCAGGACAGATGTTAGGTTGATAATATACCATTTGTTCATATGATTGACACTAACATCCTTATCACAATATTTTGGCTGATATACTCCCGAATCTTTTTTGTGTTATTTAAAGTTATGAGATATCATTACTAATTATTGTAAAATTGTAATATATATATATAAAATCTTGTATAAATGCTATTAGATATTTATATAAAATCTAATATATATGCTATTAGATATATGTAAAATCTTATATATATATTTTTTTTTTCATGAGAACTTATCATGTCACAGGTGCAAGGTATTTGTAGAGAATTTAAATTTCTACTCTTCAAAATAAAATCAAAAAAAGCAGACCCCACTTGTTTTTCTTATAACTTTTATAAACTGCAAGCTGTTGTCAAAAATAACAGTAGCTTAAAATCTGACATCTCAGATTATGTAGCGAAAGAAAATATATGTCTGTTTTTATTTCTAGGTTTTCCAGAAGCCATTACAGGAAAGAAAAGTGATTACTGAAGAAGAGGAACAAATTTTGTTTGTCAACTGGAATGAACTTATTATTTGTAATACAAAATTACTCAAGTAAGTTTTGCAAGTCATTAGTTCCTTTAATTTCATTTTCAGAAATCCATTCTTACTTACGAGGATCATTAAATAAGTTTCCAGACTTTTTTCGTAAGGCCACTTTTATTGATAGTAAACACATGAAACCCTTCGAAGTAATCTCCTCCGGCTGCAATGCACTTGTTGTACCATTCCAACAACTTCTGGAAGGAACCATGGAAGTCATCTTGTGTGAGCATGTCAATGACCTTCATCACAGCCTCTTTCATCTACTCAGCTTCTGATCTTAGGGAATAAGCAAAAGTCACAGAGAGCAAGGTCTGGACTATAGGGAGGCTGAGGAACTCTCTTGATGCCCATCTTGTTCAAATAGTCTGTGACAAGGATGGAGTTGTGGACGGGCGCATTTGTCCTCATGGAAATGCCACTGACCCGATTTGAAGAGTGTTGGCCTCTTCCAACAGAATCTCTTACTGAACTCCCTTAAAACCTCAACATAGTAACCCTAACCCTAACCCTTTGTCCAATCAACTCCTTATTGACTTCCTTACTCCTTGCACACCTCTCATCATCCCTCACAGACTCCCTGGCTTCCTTGAATCTCTTATGCCACTCAAAAACTGATGCTCGATTCATGCAAGATAGTCCAAAAGCAGTCTGAAGCATTCCATATGTTTCTGTGGCATTTTTTCCAAGTTTAAAACACAATTTTATTTCATATCATTCTGATGGCCACACATTTTCTTCTTAAGTGTCAGATTGCATTTTTGAAATTCACCAGCTATGACAATCAGGCTTTAGTAGGGTGTATTCCAATTCTTGCTGTAGCTGTTCATTTAGACGTGAAATCATGAAAATTGGTCAGTCATCTCATAAGATGTATAGCCATAACATAGTCAATTTTCAAGAGTCTATGACATTTTTGAATGCCCGTACAAAAAAAGGCTGGAAACTTATTGAATGCACCACGTACAAGATTGTTAGTTTTCTTTCACATTGTGTAGATGCCAAATGAAAATACTGCCTCATCATATGAGTCTTCTGCTATTTACAAATTTCCACTCAATGTTCATAAACCCAACAATATTCATTCGATGATATACAATTTGAATTATCATAATTGTGTATAAGATGCATTATTTTCCCAGATTTTTCAGCCCCAAAGTTTTTAGGGGTGTGTATTATGCATGTATTATACCCAACCTCTCCACCTGAGCAGGTCAATTTTTTGGCTGAGTTTGAATTCAGAGTTTTCCTTCTAGACTAGTTGCCATACTAAGGTTAAAGAACTCAGTCTGCCCGACTAGCTGAAGGAAAACTAGTTGGATGCATACCTTTCTGAATGGTCTTAGCACTAAGTGGAGTGCAAACAGTCTCATCTAGGATTTGAACTCTGTTCACCGAGTCCATTTACTTCAATGATAACCATTATACCACAAGTACCTCCATAAAAGTGCATATTATACTTGAGAACTATATAATTAACTTTTTTCTGACAGTATGCCTCAACATATTCAGGGTGGGAAGACCGAAAGTAAATTATGTCTATTGTCAAAATTAATTTTTTTTTATGCAGTTACTGAGAAATATCCAGTAAAATGTGTGTTTATAATTTTGTTGCTCCTAACATGAGCTTATTTTCTCTGCAAGGTTGTTGCATTTTTGCTTGAATGTGTCCGTGTGTTTACTCTGAATGCTGTGTAAATTTTGTGTTTTAAGACAACATTGTAAATCATATAAATTCTTTTTTTTTTTAAATGGTATGAATCAATAAAATGTTGAATAAATGCAAAATTTAGGTTAGATTTTGCTGTTACAAATTCTAAAAAGTAAGTGCGTATTATACACAAGAATTTTTTCCGAGTATTTCATAATCCGAATTTAGAGGGTGGGTGTTATACATGAGTATGTGTTATACACAGATAATTCTGGTAATGATGATAGTATCAAGACAGTGTGAACATGAACTTCATCTGGAAAGTCAAGACATTCTGAATGATTCAATTTGAAAGACTATTCTTTAATATATATATATATATATATATATATATATATGTAACATAGCCATACATGAATATGTAAAATGTACATAGAACGTTCATAACTCATATATATATAACATAGGAATCCTGAAACACGAAAAACACTTATGACTTCTTAGTTCAGGTACGAAACTTTTTTATTACCTTTGAGTTAAAAGGTTTTTCGATATAAAGAGAGAGATACCATCTTTCTATGCTGACTTTTCCATTTGCCCCAAACCACGTGCGACACCTGCCACAGGGCCTTGGGAGCAAGCAAAACTCAACCTTCTTCTTCCGACGGCAAAACTCAACTAACTGACTTTTCTCAAATCTCAGCCCACGCTTCCGGTGCGTGACATCACTCACATCCCTGGTCACATCCACTATCTGGGATTTTTATTGTGACATCTCTGAATGACATGTCCGCTCCACGCGTGTGAACACCTGCGCTCATGTTTGCACCTAACTAACTCGTGCACTGAGCCAAAAGGTTCTCTACCTAACTAAACCCAAAGGCAAGATATATAAAACGAAATCCCTCGGCCATTATATTACATATATATATATATATCTGTAATTTCAAAAAAACTCAACAGATAATTGCCATTATATATTTATTTTGATAATTCATTCATTTCAAATTGCCTCTTCAGATGGACGTTTAACACCAATGGAAATAATAAACGTAGCTTTTCCAGGAGAAAAATAAATTTTTTCATTAAATAAACATTTAAATATTCAAATCTATAAAAAAATATTCAAGTATAAATCTTTAAATGTTTATTTAATGAAAAAGTTTTTTTCCCAGGAAAAGCTATGGAAATTTACTAAGCTTTTTGCTTAGATGTGGCACAAGGCCATATGAAAGGGGCACCCAATGAGACTCGAACTCACTCGTGTAGGTTTGCTAGCCGAGCTTGTTAACCATTACACCACCAGAGGCGCCTTTGGAAATTTACTAAGCTTTTTGCTTAGATGTGGCACAAGGCCATATGAAAGGGGCACCCAATGAGACTCGAACTCACTCGTGTAGGTTTGCTAGCCGAGCTTGTTAACCATTACACCACCAGAGGCGCCTTTGGAAATTTACTAAGCTTTTTGCTTAGATGTGGCACAAGGCCATATGAAAGGGGCACCCAATGAGACTCGAACTCACTCGTGTAGGTTTGCTAGCCGAGCTTGTTAACCATTACACCACCAGAGGCGCCTTTGGAAATTTACTAAGCTTTTTGCTTAGATGTGGCACAAGGCCATATGAAAGGGGCACCCAATGAGACTCGAACTCACTCGTGTAGGTTTGCTAGCCGAGCTTGTTAACCATTACACCACCAGAGGCGCCTTTGGAAATTTACTAAGCTTTTTGCTTAGATGTGGCACAAGGCCATATGAAAGGGGCACCCAATGAGACTCGAACTCACTCGTGTAGGTTTGCTAGCCGAGCTTGTTAACCATTACACCACCAGAGGTGCCTCCCAGGAAAAGCTATGTTTATTATCTCCATTTGTATTATTCAAAGTTTTCTTTGATATTACAGATTTATATATTTGCTGTGTATGTGAGTTTTTCTATATACTCATACATTAATAACAATACATCGAGCACTCTTTCGAAATATATGAAACTTCTCATGTATTCTATTTATGACAATTTTGGACTTAATTTATATGAAGGATATTGATATATCCTGTGGTGGCGATAATATAGGGATAATCAAGAGATAGCATTCCATGAAAGAAATAAAGGAATAAATATGTACTATAGGTTTAAATAAAGAAAGTAAGTTTATTGAAATATTTACAGAGAGATAAGGTGTAGTATTTATCGTGTTCAGTCCAGGGAGTCTCTCTGTTCTCCTATATATTCGGTGACTGGTGACACGGTCCCTTATTTAAAATGTTCCAGTGGTGATTACATATCTCACCATAACAGATGTATATATGATGGTAAATTTGTCTATTGCCTCTGCGGCTTTGGCATCTCCTGAAAAATACGCTAGGTGAGCAATATAATACTTTCATGATCTTAGACTAAAATAAACATTTTTTATCAATTTAACTAGCCTAGTCAGCTGAGGCTGTAGAATACACCGACTGCACCTCCCAATGAGTGCCCTGGATATGACAGTAAACAATTTGATGGTGAGGTTCCAGTGGTGCTGGGGCTTTTGGGAATGCAAAGCACCCCTTCATTGCCATTGCTCCCAGGTCCACTCTGACCCAGAGTGGTAGCACCTGATAGGGCCCTATCTATGGGTTAAATAGAACTAACTGTATACTTATGCTAAAACTGAATGGTTTGAATTAGAACTGTTTGACTAAACCGAATAGCTTGAAATAGAAATATTTTTGACAAATAAACTGTGTACTTACATTTATACTGTGTACTTATGCTAAACTGAATTATTTGAAATGGAACTGTTTTCTACATTGAAACTACTTACACTAAACTGAATTGTTTAATATAGAACTTTTGACATTTCACTGTGTAAACAAAATCTATACTTATGCTAAACTGTATTAGCTGAACTTGAACTGTTTGAATAAACTAAATAGTTTGAAGTAGAAATGTTTTTGACAGACAGTTTGCTCATGCTAAAGTGAATTGTTTGAAATAGAACTGACTGTTTGCATAAAAATGGATTTGGCGTTAAATAACCTACAAAGGTTGATATGCCATAAAACCCGACCAACTAACCAATCAATTTAACAAATAAGAAATATTTATGTTTATACTTAATAATCTTCCTGTGTAACTTTCAAAACAAACTTTCACAGATTCAAAAAAGCTTATATCATCATCTTATGATGATTTCTCTTTGCATTGTCGGATTATTTATGTTAAGGTCAGGGGAGTCCCCATTGCGTAATGGTTAACATGCTGGACTATGTAATCATAGTGAACGAGAGCATTTACTTTCAGACTAATTCCTTTGAATAAGGTATGAAACCTCTTATCAACCCCAGCTGTGGTTTAATAGTACCACAACAGTGGCTTTGGCATTAAATAACCTATGAAGGTTGATCTACCATTAAACAAAGTAACCAAACCGAACGTTAGGTTAATGTCATCATTCAAGAACTATGATACTAAATAATGAATTCAGCTGAAACAAAAAATATTTGTTTCAGACAAAAAACATCAAAAAATGCTAAGCATATTGGCCCACTTTCTCTTTCAGCAAATCAGCATGAGCTGAATGCTCTGCTTACTCCCTGACTAAAGTCTTTACCTAAATTTATTCCATATTTCATCAGGAAGTGTCATATTTTATTGTGGAAAGAGATTACTTGCAGATTGAATGTTGCATATCTGAGATACAAATTTTCAAAGTTGAATGTCTGATTTTAACTTTCAAGTGTACATTACCATTGCTATGATTTCACTTGGTCTCCCTTAAGTGCTCTATGATACAAAATGATAAGGGGGTCATTCAATAAATAAGGTGAATTTTGTCTGGGGAATTGGCAATAGGAAACACTGTTTACAGTTGCACCTTTTTCAAAGAAATCAATAGTAATGAGTCCTTTGATGTCCCAAAAGACTTGTCAGTATGACATTCTTTACTAATCACTATGCCTGAAACTTTTTCTTTACCTGAAAGTCAATATGTCTCCACTCCTTAGACTGTGTTTTTGACTCAGGCTCATATGCAAACACCTTTTGCCCATTTATAAGCGTTTTTGCTTCTCTGTACACCCCGTACATTCTTTTGTAAATTTCACATTGTTTCTGTCAAATTCACTGTTTGATTTACCATTCTGAATAGCCTCAAAACAAATTTTTTTGTGAGATTTTAATAATATTTGCTATAAACCAATTCAAAACAATGCGGAATTTACATTTATGGAAAAAAGCTCGTATTGCTTTTTTCTAAAAAATTTCCCTTATCTATTGAATAACCTTATTTTACACTTTACAGATAAAAATGTTTAAAAAATTCATAATGAATTATTTTCATTGGGTAAGCAATGCATACCTTGCTTCTTAAAGATACATGCTATTTAATGGATATACATGGAAGAAAAAGAACATTGCCACAAAATACAAATTTTTCTTTTATTGTTTTGTTCAATGTTTTATTTTTATCCTGTTCAAATTTTTCATTGTCTTTTTTATTCTTCTTTTTTTTTGTTTTTTAGAGCTTTAAGAGTTCGACGGAAAGTTGGTGGTCGACGGAAAAGAATAAAAATAATTGGAGACATTCTATGTGAAAATGTGGGTTTGATTGTTAATATTATTTACTGATCCAAAGCCATGAATAAAGTGGACGTAGTTAGGACCAAAATTGCTCCTTAGTTATAATGGTCTGTCAGTGTCAATCACTTACCAAGATCTGGTGCCTTAAACTTATCTTAGCCTGGCACATGGACACATTTATAAGGCATCTTTTGACGATTAATACAAAATCTCTCCTCTCACACATTAGCACCCATTGAAAACTTTTTTTTCAGACTTCATCCTCTCTGGAATATAGGACAAAATATATATATATATAAATATATAGAGAGACAGACAGACAGTTTGGCAAAAGTCAGTTACCATTTTAGAAAATAAAAAATTATTATTCTTAATCTATTTTATTTGAAAGATATTGTATTCCAAAGTGAGTTCAAAGAAATTTCCAAAAGTCAAACTAAATATAATTAAAAAAAAATTTCTTTCTCTTTTTTTATTCATAAATTGTTAGATTATCAAAATGGTAAATAACTTTTGTGTCTGTGTTTATATACATATATATATATATATATAAACTAAAAGTGATTAAAATACGAGGATCATTAAATAAGTTTCCAGACTTTTTTCATATGGGCACTTTTATTGATAGTACACACATGAAACTCTAGTTCCCTTCAAAGTAATATCCTCTGGCTGTAATGCACTTGTTGTACCGTTCTAACAACTTCTGGAAGGCCCCATGGAAAGCCTCTTGTGTGAGCGTGTCAATGACCTTCATCACAGCCTCTTTCATCTCCTCAATTGTCTCATAACGACAGCCTGTGAGCTTAGGGAATAACCAAAAGTCACAGGGAGCAAAGTCTAGACTATAGGGAGGGTGAGGAACTGTCTTGATGTCCATCTTGGTCAAATAGTCTGTGACAAGGATGGAGTTGTGGACTGGTGCATTGTCCCGGTGGAAATGCCACTGACCCAATTTGAAGAGTGCTGGCCTCTTCCGACAGAATCTCTTCCTGAACATAGTAACCCTAACCCTTTGGCCAATCAACTCTGGTCTAATGACTTCCTTACTCCTCCTACACCTCTTATCATCCCTCACAGTCTCCCTGGCTTCCTTGAATCTCTTATACCACTAGAAAACTGATGCTCGATTCATGCAAGATGGTCAAAAAGCAGTCTGAAGCATTCCATACGTTTCTGTGGCATTTTTTCCAAGTTTAAAACAATTTTATTGCATATCGTTCTTCTAAAGTGTCCTCACGTCCAGATTACATTTTTGAAATTCACTTGTAACAATCAGGCTTTAGTAGGGTGTATTCCAATTCATGATGTAGCTGTTCATTTGAACCTGAAATCATAGAAATTGGTCAGTCACCTCATATGATGTATAGCAATAACATAGTGAATTTTCAATAGTCTATGACAAATTTAAATGCCTTTACAAAAAAAGTCTGGAAACTTATTGAATGCAGCACGTATCACCTTTTATCTTATCATTACTGTAAATTTCATGCATCTTCTATAAAATAGAAAATACAATTACCACATGAAACTTTATTTTCCATTGTTTGAGTACTTTCTGATTTATCAAAAGTTTTTATATGTTTTTTTGTGTATATATATATATATATATATATATATATATATATGGTGATTGAACAGTTATATGATCTTTCTTTGTTTATATATTTTCTCTTTTCTCCTGTTATTTTATTAAAACATCCATTGTTGCTCAAGCAACACTTTTCACCATCTTAAAGTCCTGCTGAAGGTTTAGTAAAACCAAAATGTTTAACGTTGACTTGCCATTATAATAAATTCATCACTTTTGGATTACTTTGGTTTTCTGTTTTATATATATATATATATATATATATATATATATGTATATATACTTCCGATCATAAATTTATGTCCACCCTCCCAAAATTTACAGATTGAGTATTTTTAGAAAAATATATCAGTTTGACCAAAAAAATCAACTTTATTTCTTATTTCCACCAAATCAAAGATTTTGTCTTGTAACATTTAACAAAAATGTGTATTAAAAGTATACTTATTATTCTAATCAAAGATATGTTATGTCAAAATTTTACACATATGTAGAAGTAAGACTGCAAGTTCTTGCCTTCAATAAATACCATACTTTCCACTTTTTTTGGATAAAATGTGTAGATAGTTGTCCACTTACAACCTGTCTGAATTGTGACAATAAGGCATCACTGAAAACGAAAATTTAAAAAAAATATTGGTAAATTTCAAACAAATGCTGATCTCAGCAAAAGGATAAAAAATAAAAACTTATTGAACTGCCGAACTAGTGCAGGACTCAAAATGTAAATTCATTGACTAATTTGTTAATTACTCTAAAAGTTAATTACTTGAACGTTTGTTAATAAGTATCACCTGTATTTTTATGATACAGCTTTCTTTCTGTGCAGTATCTTATTATGGTACGGCTATCTTATAAACTTATTTCAACTTTACTTCATCTTTTTTTATATTTCCAGCTTCCTCATTTGACGCCTTACATCCGTTTCTGTAGTTGTCAATTAAATGCTGGTGTGCTTCTACAACATAAAACTGAAAATTGCCCAGAATTTGTGGAAGCACATAAGGTAGGCATTTTGAAGCCATATTAATATTTTACAAACTGAATTTGCCATAATTCTATGAATGTTGATAATGGGTCTAGTTCATGACACTAAAATTTACTTGCTCAAAACTTTTTTCACCCTATGTTACATATTGACGCTTGACCGAGCCGTCAATCAAAGACGCACCTGAAGCTGGAAGAAGATCATGTGATCTAATCGGAAGCAAGTGGGCGTTATGAAATAATATCTGCAGATGCCTGCAGCAGTTGAGGCAGTTGGAGGTCAGAATGAAAGCCAGCTTGCAGTCACTGAGAGTGCACCTGCTGGGGCCTGTAGCCCATACTAGGCTTCCAGTTAAGCAACCCTGGCCGAGAAGCAGAAGAAGTGCTAAGTGGGTCTTAGAAGACTCAAAAAATGGTACTTGATGCTGCCTTGCTTAACAGCATTATAAGGTATGGATCAAAGTAAAATTGAGCAATTCAGGGAATGGAGTAGCACCCTTCCTTTCACCTTGGTGTAGTAGCTATTAAAAAGGGAGCCTTCAGGTCACCCTCAACTTAAGTCATCAACTTTACTTTTTACTTAATATTTTTTTTATATATCCATTTTTTGTAGGGCAAATATTTAAACAAGTTGGTTTTACTTGTTGTTAGATATTCATAGAATTCAAAGCATTAAGCAACATTGGTAACTGAATGAAGATTTCAGTAACGAATTTATGGGAAAAAAATCTATTATAAAAAAAATTATTTGAATTTATGGAAACAATATTTACATTTATAGAAAAAAAATATTCAAATCTATATTTTTAAAAATGTTTGAATTTATGGGAAAAAATATTCAAATTTATGGAAAAAATATTTAATCTTTATTTCTAACAATATTTTAATTTTGGAAAATATTATATATTTTTTAAAAATATCATAATTATCAAAAAAAATTTATTTAAAAATATTTTTTGAACCAATTTCATCATCTTCATGTCGCACAGCCAGTACGGATCTCCCTGACCCTCACCTGCCACCCGTCTCTATCATCCATGGCTATATCTTGTATCAGCACAGAGCTATTGTAGACAGGTTCTAGCTGTTCATTCTGCCTTTGCTCGTCTATGTGAATGGGTCCACTGGAGTATATCGCTTATAAGTTCGTCCTTACTTCTCCAACTGTGTTCCGCATGTCTGATTCGTGTAACTTTGATAGTTTTCATAATGGGTGGTGAGTGAAGACTTGGAACCAATTTACTCCTTTGATAATCTTTTAAAAAATAGTCACATTAGTTTACTCTGGTTTAATGAAACTGAAAGGCGGAACCCGCAGACTGCTCTCTCCGATGAGCCAACCGGGATTCATCGTTCAAAGAGACTACAAGTGGCATGCTGTCGTTCATGTGAATTCAGCAATCGTACACGGCTGGATAGAATAAAACAGGTGGTGAAGCGAATGAACGAGAGATGAAATGTGACAACGAAGCTGTGTGAATTGAATTTCTTTCATAGCAACACCGAAAGAAAGAAGTGACGAGCAAAATGGCCTACTCTGAAGTTCAAAAAATGGCGCAAATGTATCTTGCGTGTAGAGTACTGGAAGTACAGAAAAACAGAAGTGTGAGCGTCGTTGGAAGTGCAATTTGTAGGCCCCGCATCTCGTCTCATATGCAAATTTCGGTCAGCCAAGAACCAGTATAAAAGAAGCATTGTGGGGAGGGGCATGGTTTGTTACTTCACTGAAGAATTGCGCAAACCAGTGTATTGACGTTGCAAGTAAGAGTGAGAGAAATGAAACAGAAGCTGGACTGGCGGTGAACAGTTGGCAAGTGAGAGTGAGAGAAAGGAAACAGAAGCTGGACTGGCGGTGAACAGTTGGCAAGTGAGAGTGAGTGAAAGGAAACAGAAGTTGGACTGGCGGTGAACAGTTGGCAAGTGAGAGTGAGAGAAAGAGACGGAGAAACAGGACCGGTGGCTAGCTGTTAAAAGACTTCATCTGGTGTTCTTTTTAAAATACTATTGACAATGCCTAATCAAATTAACCAGTTTGAATATTAACGATACAAAATTTTAAAAAGCCCTATTCAGATACTAAAGTTATCTTCCTTTAACTTTGGATTTTTATTGAAATTAAGCATTCAAACGAGTAAATATATAGTGTAATGACAATCAGTGAAACAAGTTTTAAGCAAATTAATTTCAATAACTATGTTTGCCTCCCGTTGACCACTTCATTATCATTATTTATCATCATCATGTCGTGCCACTAGCGCAAATATCCCTGACCTTCTATCACCACTCCTCCCTATCGCACATCGCTTCTGGCAGGTCCTCAAGGCTATATCCTGTATCCTCACAGCTGCTGTATGTAGGTTCGAGCTGGTCGTCTTGCTTTTGTTCGGCCATGTGATGGGGTCCATAGGAGAACATCACTTATGAGCTCATCTCTGCTTCTTCAGCAATGTCCTGCATGTCTGGTTCGTCTAACTTTGATAGTTTTTGTGATGGAAGGTAGTTGGCCGTACAGCTGCTGCCTTGTGGGGTGTTGCTTCTAGGACTTGTTCAAAATTGCTCGCAGCATTCTTGTGTACTTGCCGTCAAGCTTTTTCTCCATCTGTTTTGTTAGCATCCATGTAGTGCATCCATATAGCAGTATCAATACAACTGCTGCCTGGAAGAAACTGCATTTCATTTTATCGGTCAGGTAAAAGCAGGTTGTAATGATACATTTTAAACTTTTGATGTTTTAAGTACAACTGTAAATTACCTGATTAAAGATTTGCCTTCAACGATCATTCTTATTTCAGTTGTAAATGAGTTCACCTCATAATTTAAGCTATGATTTCTCACACCTAAAATGGAGAAACTGAAAGCAATGTTGTGGCAGTTTAAGAATAACGAAAACACTACAGAAACAGCTGAGAAAATTTCTAGTGTTTATGGTTTCATTACAAACTGCCAAATCCAAAATTGGTTTTCAAAGTTTCGTTCTGGGGATATGTCATTGAGAGATGAATCCAGACCAGGATGCTCATCAGACTTTGATCAAGATTCTTTCCAGAGGATTGGTGGCATGTAGTCCACATAAAAGTACATAAAAATTAGTACTTGACTTCAACACATCTCAATCCACAATCTGCCATCACTTGAATAAGATAGGAGAAAGTGAGCAAGCTGGATTTTTGGCTTCTTTATACTCTTTGTGAGAAAAATAAGGGAGATTATATATCCATAGCAACAAGGCTTATTTCAAGGCAGAGAATTGTGCCGTTTCTCAAGAATATCATTACAAGTGACGAAAATGGGTCTTTTATGACAATGTTTAATGCAAAAGCAGTGGTTGGTTGGGTTTAATGGCATATCAACCCTTGTAGGTTATATAATGTCAAATCCATTTTTATACAAATGAACAGTTTTATTTCAAACAATTCAGTTTAGCAAAAACATTTCTATTTCAAGCTATTCAGTGTAGTCAAACAGTTCTAATTTAACCAAATCAGTATACTATAAGTATAGATTTTGTTTACACACAGTTAAATGTCAAAACAGTTCTATATTAAACAATTTAGTTTAGCATAAGTACAGTTTCAATGTTGAAAACAGTTCCATTTCAAACAATTCAGCTTAGCATAAGTACACAGTTTATTTCTATTCAACACATAGATAGGAACTTGTGGGGTTTTAAAGGGCTTTTGCAGGTCAGGGGCTAAGGGCAAGGCTGTGTTGCCGTAAGATATCTGACTCCATATTTTGGTTATATTATTTTACCCCACGCTGACTGGCCGGCGCAATGCCTTGTTCAAAGAAAGTCCCAAAAGAAATATACAAAAAGAAAAGATAGAGACAGATAAGAGACGAAAACATTTCTTCCATACTTTCCTTTATTTACTTGGTGAATGGACTAACCAACGCTACGTCTTGGGACGTAGCGTGGTGCCCAAAACACCAGACAGCAAAATGATGTTTTTGGTTCGACGGACACTGCCTGACAAGACCCGGTTCACAGAAAACCTGAGTATTTATCTCTCTCCACCGGCTCCAAATTCGCCACTCCAAAATCCTTCTAATTTTGGCGCGACCGCTTCCCATTGGCTACTTTACTTTTTATTATTTTTCTTTTTTTCTGATTTTTAACTGGATGGATGTGTGGAGCCTTATGTGTGGCGACGCGTTTATACATTTTGTATGTGGCAGCCGACGAGTCAACATCCAGTTAGGAGTTTTATTGTTAATTCCTAAATCCCCACAAACCTATCAGGTGCTATCACTCTGAGTCAGAGTGGACCTAGGAGCAATGGCAATGAAGGGGTACTCCACATTCGCCAAAACTCCATCAATACTGAAACCTCACCATCAGATTGTTTAGTGTCATAGCCAGGACACTCGTTGGGGGCGGGTCTTACACCTCTGCAGAGGAACAGTCGGTATTCTCTACCACCCCAACTAACTGGGCAACAAAAGGCAGTGGATTGACAAGGATCAATCTTTATAGCCTACTCCAAAGGCAGAGCCTCATGGAAGAAAAGTTATGCTGTTTGTATAGTTGGTCCATCGCGGTATTATTCATTTGGAGTTTTTACACTGCAATCAGCCATACAATGCAGACTTATAACATCTTTTATTAAGAAAACACCCTACACTTGTCAATAGGAGAAACATTGTGCTTCTCAATGACAATACAAGGCTACATTCAGCAAGAACCATGAAGGAAAAAACACTGGATTAAGGTTGGTCTTTTCTACTTCATCTACCATATTCACTGGATCTTGCACCAAGTGATTTTCATATTTTCCTTCTCTACAAAATGTTCTGAATGACAAAAAATGCTTTCAAGAAGATCAGATGAAAACATTTTTAGACAACTTCAGCTGAAAACAAACATATCCCAATCCACAATCTGTCGCTGCTTGAAAAAACATAGGAAAAGTGATCAAACAGGGCGTTTGGCTTTCTCATACTCTTAGTGAGAAGAATAAAGAAGATTGCATATCCATATTGACAAGTCTTCTTTTAAAGCAGAGAAATACTATTACAGGGGAAGAAAAATGGATTTTTTATCACAATGTTCAATGCAAAAGGCAGTAGATTGGCAAGTATGAATCACCGCAGCTTATCTCAAAGTCGGTGCTTCCTGGAAGAAAAGTTATGCTGTGTGTATAATGGGATCACAGAGGTATTATTCATTTGGAGTTTTTGAACCGCCATCAGCCACACAATGCAGAATTATACTCTCAACAGCTGCAACATGTGCATGAAAATCTTTTATTAAGAAAACACCCTACAGTTGTCAATAGGAGAAACATTGTGCTTCTCAATGATAACACAAGGCCGCATTCTGCAAGAATCAAATAGGAAAAAATATTGAATTTAGGTTGGTCTGTTCTAGTCCATCTACCATATTCACCAGACCTTGCACCAAGGAATTTCCACCTTTTTCATTCTCTACAAAATGCTCTGGATGACAAAAAGATTTTCTCAAGAAGTTCAAAGGAAAACGTTTATGAAAAATTCTTTGAGCTCAAAATCAGCTGAATTTTACTTGAGAGAAATCAGCTTGCTACCTGATAAATGGCTGGAGGTGATATTAAATAATGATGAATATACTACTGATCGAAATTTATTCATTGTTTAATTATTCATAAATAGATTCTATTTTACTAAAGTGAAAATTATTTCTGACTCAACCCAATATTTCAGCAATTCCTGACAGAATACAACTGTTAGACACATGTCACTAATAAAATTATATGTACATATTTGTAGATTTGTGTTCAAGACCCTCGTTGCAAAGGAATGCCACTAAGCAGTTTTCTCTTAAAACCTATGCAGAGGATCACCCGATACCCACTTTTATTAAAAAAGGTAAGTTTATCATTTTTATCTGCTTTGTAACCTTGGAGCCGATATATTGGCCAGATTCTAAGTTCTTTGCTAAAAATTAAAAAGTATCTGACTTATTTTTATCATTAAGGGTTTTCAGACTATTGTCTTCATCTTTATTGTTATTTCCACAATGTTTCGGCTGATATGTCCTCCAGCCTTCTACAAGTGTTTGTCGAACTCCGGAACCTTCACGGAACTTCAAACTACGTCCTTTATTGAATCCACAGAGGTCGCCTGTTCTGTTCCGTTAGCCATAACCGGGTAAAGTGTTAAGTATTCCTGTATTGTTACTCGCCTACAGTCAGGATTGAACTTGCAACCTTATGATAATTGTCTCCTTAGAAGCTTAAGGAACTAACGCCTATAACCATTACCCTATGTGTCCAGATGGACTTATAGCGTACGAGTAACAATACAGGAATACTTAACACTTGTACTTAGTTATGGCTAACGGAATCAGAACAGGCGACCCCCGTGGATTCAATAAAGGATGTAGTTTGAAGTTCCGTGAAGGTTGCCAAGTTCAACAAACACCTGAAGAAGGCCGGAGGACATATCAGCTGAAATGTTATGGAGATAACAATAAAGATGAAGACAATAGTCCGAAAACCCTTGAAGATAAAAATCATCAAACTTCGTCTCAGAAATTTAGACAACTTTTTGACTTATACTCAAGTTTATACAATAAATGTGAAGTCATACATCCCAAAGCCATGAAATAACCCATTTTTCTATACAAACCAGATGTAAGACCTAAAATAATGCCTCAAAATAAGAACAAACACAATAAAACTAACTTAAATAACTTGCGAAAAAAATATAATTATCACTAAACTTTAAAGAATATTAAAAACACATTTTTGTCATTTTTTAAACAATAATGAACACAGTTAATAAGATTCTGTTATTTACTTTGTACTTGCCCTTGAAAAATCTCAATTATAACGGCACTTACCTAATTAGCATAAACAACATACAGAAGAATATACCTCTCGTTAAGGCATTAAATATTTCAAAGAATATTTTAGTCTTAATTTATAAAGAATAATGAATTAAAATAATTTACTTTAAATTTAGCATTTAGGCATACGTTTGCCTAAAATATTTTATGCAAATATTTTATTGTACTATATATACATTTTTAACTGTGTTTTTATCATATTTAAAAAAAAAAGTTTTTTGCTTCTTTAATCTTTCTATGTTAATTTTTATGTATTTAAAACTTTTTCAACAGTTAAATTTTCCTTTAAAAGTAATCCCCAGAAGTCAGTTGTTAACATGGGTAAATTTAGGGAAATACTATTGTTAGAAATGTGAAAAAATATCAAGAATCAGCAACAGCAGCTGATGTAGTGAAGGAGAATGTGAGCCAATATGTATAGCATCTTTCAATAGATTTGAATAATTTGAAAATGAATAATTTAATGATGTTTACAGAAATTATCATAATTCAATGCTATTAACTTTTTTTAAATTACTCAAATTTTATTTTGAAAGTTATACTCATAGGTTAATTATAAATACAAACACTTAAAAAAAATTTGGTTGACATTTCAGACATAGCGTGATACATTTAATTGAATCTTTAACTATTGTTAATTTGGTTGACATTTCAGATGCATTTAATTGAATCTTTAATTATCGTTCATTTTTTTTTATTCTACCCACAAAATCATGAAAGAATTATTTGCTTACCCCAGCATATTTTTTAGGACATGTTTTTGCTTCTGCACCAAACTGAACCCACAAAGTGACCATTCTCGTATATGCATTAAGGAAGATTTTTATTTGTTTTCTTGAAGATTTTGAAACACACTCCTCCGAATCACCCTGATCACAATCATTTAACAGAAGCCCTGATACAAGCAGAAGAATTATGTAATCAAGTGAATGAAGCCGTACGAGAGAAAGAGAATTCCAATTGTTTAGAGTGGATTCAACAACACGTCCAATGTGATGGATTAGCTGAAGTGAGTCTTTCAAAATTTACTTACTATGATTATTGGTTCTGACTTTGATCGATCAATCTTAATGGCATGTCAACCTGTTTGGGGAATTGTACCCATTACAGGTTCATTTTTACATTTCTTGTTTCTTGAGAGTGTTTTTTTTGCGGGGGGAGGTGTATGGTCCTACGAAATATAAATAATTTTTAAAGATCTATTTGATTTATAGATGGGACTCTAACAGATACTACCTCTCCGAATCAGAGTGGGTCTGGGAGTAATGGTAATGAAAGAGTACTCTACACTCTCCAGAACTCCTAACAAGACACACAGTTTGGGAAAGGTCTTATACTTTTCTGCAGGGGATACAGTCAGCATATTCTAAACCCTGTTGACAGGACAGTATTTTTATTAGAGAAATACACTTAAAATGTCCCAAGATAGAGAATAAGATAATTTCCTGACCAATTGGCAATTAAATGATAGCTTGGCAGGGTATATATTTTTACTGATTTTTTTTCCGTATTCACAATATAACAAAAAACAATGAAATACCAATCAGAATTTTTTACAAAATAGAAGGATCAATATTATCATCAAGATTTATACCAGAGTGAGTCAAAAGTTTTGCAATATTTTGTAATGTGCTGAGTGGGTAGAGTGTTTGCCAATGGTCCAGGAGACCGGGGTTCAATCCCAGGTCGAGTCATACCAAAGACTTAAAAAATGGTACTTGATATCTCCTTGCTTAACACTCAGCATTATAAGGTATGCATCATAGGTAAAGTGTATTGCCCTCCCCTACACCTCAGTGTAGTAGCTATTGAAAAGGGAGCCTTCAGGTTGCCCTCGACTAAGGCCGCTAACTTCACTTACTATATCACATGACCAAAGCACTTCAAGCCATCAACCCTCAGATGCAGTTTAGTGTCATACCCTGGACATCTCTATTTTTTTTTTTTTGAAGATGGAAGAATATCTCTTTGCAGGTGATACAGTCAGCATAATCTGAACCCCACCAACAGAGCAGCTCTGACTTTTATTTCGGATTAAAGCACATAAATCATTTGTCCAAAAAATCTAGCTATTTTAATTAATTGGTTGTGTAGCCTCCCATAACCATTTCATTCATTTAGGTGTTCAACCTTTCATAAAAGCCATGTTCATAGAAAACTACACTTACCACAAGGCCATACTAACTAAAGGCCTGGGAGCCATGCAGATGGAGTCTTTAACTGGAGGCTGCTTAGATCATATCATAAATTACAACTAATTACAAATATGGAGAAAAATTTTGCAACAATTTGTTAGTGATACTATTTACCAACCCCTCCGCTCGGGCAGGATATGACACAAGGTCAATTTTTAAGTGGAATTTAACAGGTTTGAATTCAGAGTTTTCCTTCTCTTAGACTAGTTGCCTAACCAAGGCTGAAGAACCTAGTCTGTCCTACTATTTACCCATAGCTGGAGGGAGAATAATTGGATTCATACCTTTCCCAAGGGTATTAGTGCTATGTGAAATGCAATCAGTCTCGTTCAGGATTTGAACTCGTGTCGCCGTGTCCATTTCCTACGACGATAACGACTACACCATGGGCAATTTGTTAGTGATAGCCAGTAAATGTTCATTAACAAAGCATAAAACTGCCCCGTTTGTGTTGTGATGCTGGCAAAAGAAAGACACTGGGAACACAAAAAGGTAGATAGAAAAACATATATATTCAAGTAACAGAAACAAGATACAAGTGAACTGGGTTAGACAGTAGTTAGCTGAGAGTCCAGTCGGGTAGTGACTATTTACCACTACGCAAGTGGTATTACACGTGATTTTGTCACGTGGGTCTGGATCGACTCTGGTGAACTCTGGTCAACACTCTGTTGATGTGTATTTATGGAGAAGGGTGAGTTCATTATGTAGGGAATCAAACAGTTTGTGAAAACACCAACTGCATTCTCTACAGAAGGGGTAAGACTTCTCAAAAGGGGTGCCTTGAGCATGACACTAAACTGTATCTGGTGGTGAGGTTCTTGTTCTACAGCTCTGGGGAGTTTGTAGTCACTCCTTTTATTGACATTACCTAAGATTCACTCTGATCCAAAGTGGTAGTACCTGTTTGTATCCCATCTATAATTCAAACAGATCTGTTTGAAAATCATCAGTATTAGATAGGAATACCTGAAACCATATAAGTTGGCGACCGCAGTTAAGGGTAACCCGAAGGCTCCTTTTTCAATAGCTACTACACCAAGGTGTAGGGAAGAGCACTATTCCTTTCCATGAATTGATCCACTTTACCCTTGATCCATATGTTATAATTCTGAGTGTTAAGCAAAGCAGCATCAAGTACCATTTTTTAAGTTTTTGGTATGACTTGACCTGGGATTGAACTCCAGTCTCCCAGACCATTGGCGAACACTCTACTCATTTGGCCATTGGTCTGGTACAAAAAACTATATTCCAATTATCTGTATTTGATAGGGATATGAAATTGTCATATAACCGTGTGCAAACAAAAAATTATTATGATTATTAAATTAGAATCAACATCATCAAATCTCATTGACAGCACCGAGTTCTTTGACCCCCTATCTCACCATCCATTCCTATCATCTATCACTCCTGGTTGGTCCTCCAAGCTGCATCTAGTGTCCACACAGAGCTGATGTATGTTAGTCTTTGCTGGTTAAACAACACTGGCATGTTGATATGTCAGAGTTCATAAAAGAACATTGCTTATGAGTTCATCCGTAATGCTATTGCAATGCCTCATGTCTTATTCATTTTACTTAGAAGTTGCCATACAGCTGTTATTTTGTGAGGTGCTGCTTCCAGTATTTGTTCAAAATAGCACATCACTAATTAGTTTGTCCTTGCTTCTCTAGCAGTGTCCCACATGACCTGTTAGTCTTACGTGGATGGTTTTTGTGATGGGAGATAAGTGGCCATACAGCTGTTGTTTCATGAGTGTGTTGCTTCCTAGATTTGTTTACAACAGCTGGTAGCATTCTTATGTAGTTCCAATCTATCTTTTTCTAAATGCTTTTCATTTGACTCCAGACGGTGCATCTGTACAGTAGTATTGACACAGCTACAGCTTCGAAGTTACTTGAAACCATATAGTAAAAGTAAAGCTAGAGACCATAGTCGAGGGTGAGCAGAAGGCTCCCTTTTCAATAGCTACTAAACCAAGACGTAGGGGAGGGCACTACTCCTTTCCCTGGATTGCTCCACCTTACCCTTGATACGTACCTTATATTGCTGAGTGTTAAGCAAGGAGGTATCAAGTACCATTTTCAAAGTCTTTGGTATGACGCAACCTGGGATTGAAACCAGGTTTCCCGGACCATTGGCAAACTCTACCCACTAGGCCAAACCATACAATTGCCTTAAAACATTTGACTTCAATGTACGTTTTATATTTCTAAACTCTAATGATGTAGGGTAAGTTCCTGTGGTGTAATGTTTAAAATGCTGGACTGCATCAAGTTTGAACTCCAATCACTTTATTATTGCGTTCCCTTTCTGACTAATATTTATATGGAGGTACCCGTGGTGTAATGGTTATCGTCGTAGGAAATGAACACGGCGACACGAGTTCAAATCCTGGGCAAGACTGATTGCATTTCACATAGCACTAATACCCTTGGGAAAGGTATGAATCCAATTATTCTCCCTCCAGCTATGGGTAAATAGTTGGACAGACTGGGTTCTTCAGCCTTGGTTAGGCAAATAGTCTAGGAGAAGGACAACTCTGAATTCAAACCTGTTAAATTCTGCTTAAAAATTGACCTTGTTTCATATCCTGCCCGAGCGGAGGGGTTGGTAAATATGATACCCTTGGGAAAGATATGAACTCCATTTTCCCTCCAACCATTTGTTAAATAGCATCACTGCTATTCCTCTACAAGGATGAATTTGGCCTTAAATAAAACCTCAAACCTTGATGTACCGTGACACGATTTCTTATATTATATCCTTGTATATCAACTGACCTTTTCCAACCTTCTTTTTTTTTATAAAAATCCCAACAATCTCTTTGATATCATTTAAAGTATTCAATTTTATTTAAATTATTCTTTTTTTCTTTTTCAGAAATTAACTTTTAATTCAGTTACTAATTCACTTGGACCCAGAAAATTTCTTTATGCGGGAACTTTATTTAAAGTGAGTGAAATATTTTTTATTTACTATCCAATCTGTTTTATTAACTTTATTTTCATAAGTAAAATATGTTTTGACTTACAATCAAAATTTTGTTCCAGGAAAATAAGCGGTATTTATGAGTGACAAAACATTCCTATAATAAAAATCCTTTTATATAGTAAAACCCATTCTCATGCAGTTTTATTTTAAAATGGTTTTCAATGCATTCCTATAGTAAAACCCATTCTTATCTATTTCTATAATAAAACTGTCTTTAATTGGAATCATTTTGAGATGAGGCTTCTTAATCTGAGAATTAATTTTTATTTATTGCGGACTTTTTGCCCTCATCTTGGTAGTTTTTTTTTTGTTTTTTTTTTGTGTTGTTTCTTCTTTCACTACGTTTCGGCCAAATTTCACCTCTGGTCTTCTTCAGGTGATTTACAACAACCTTGGATAGGAATGATGAGTCTTTGTAACCGTATCCCCAGTAATTACTGCCTTCCATAGTTGGTGCGATAGACAACAACTATGGAAGGCATTAATTACTGGGGATACATTTACAAAGACTCATCATTCCTATCCGAGGTCGCAGTAAATCACCTGAAGAAGGCCAGAGGTGAAATTTGGCCGAAACGTTGTGAAAGAAGAACCCCCCCCCCAAAAAAAAACTACCAAGATGAGGACAAAAAGTCCGCAATATATAATAAAACTGTTTCCAATGCAATCCTTACTCATGCACATCTATTGTAAAATCCATTCAAATGCATTTCTTTAGTAAAACCATTTCCAATATATTCTTATAGTAAAACCCATTCTAATGCCTTTCTGTAGTACAGCTGTTTCAATGCATTCTAATAGTAAAACCCATTCTAATTCATTTATCTACTAAAACCCTTTCCAAAGCATTCTTCTTATAAAACCCTTTCAAGTGAATTCCCTTAGTAAAACCCTTTCTAATACAATCCAATTGTAAAAACCCTTTCCAATTCATTGGTATAGTAGAACCTATTCCAATGCATTTCTGTAGTAAAATCCTTTCCTAGAGCACCTTGGTAATGGTTAACAAGCAAATGTCAAAACAAATTACTACTGAGTTGTTAGTTCAATCCTCATTAGTTGCCTCATATTGGCAGCTTTGTGCCAAATCCAAACTACACTTAGTTTTGGGATGGTTTTCATGGTGTAATGGTGAGTGAACAAGACTAGCCAACCATCTTTAGTAAGTTTGGTTTTCATTGGGTGTTCGGTATTTTTTATCTTAACTAAACTGAGTAAATAACTACTCTGTTTGTTTACTATTTTCCTTCTTATGATCAGAGTGTAGTATCTATGTACTTGTTAAAAATGAGATGTACTATATATATATATATATAGTACATCCCATTTTTAACAAGTACATTGATACTATACTCTGATCAACATTTTCCTGGATTACATAAGTCTGTGCCTTGAGGCTTATATTTGTATTTTAGGATTTTCCGAGGCATATACATTTTTAAAAAACCCAAAAAAACAGACTTATAGGATTTGAACTTCATCGAAAACAAGGAATGATTCAAAATCTCTTGAGGAACAAACAGAACATGGATTCTGCACAATGTTTCTAATAGGTCAGGTGACATAGTTTAAAGCAACAAACGCTGATTCATTGATCAAACAGCCCACTTTTCTTGTCATAAACAGCCAACTTTTTCTTGTAATAAATATTTTCCAAAGTTTTTTTTATATATTCTTTACACTTTTTACACATCCATTGTTAACTTTACATCACTAATAGAACCTCTCATAGCCCTGATAATGGTTCAGTAGAACCGAAACGCTATAGTGTTGACTTTGTTTCTTAATAAATCTCTCCTTCTACTTGGATTACAATCCATTATTTTCTTCCATATAAATATATATATGTATACTCAAAAAGTTGGTAGCCCAGTTGCCTGGAGCTGTAGAATACACCGACTGCATCTCTGCATTGGAGTAAGACTCCCCCAACGAGTGTCCTGGATATGACACTAAACAATTTTATGGGGAGGCTCCAGTAATGCTGGAGCTTTGGAGAATGCAGAGTACTTCTTCATTGTCATTGCTCCCAGATCCACACTGACCTAGAATGGTAGCACCTGATAGGGTCCTGTCTATGTGTCAAATAGAACAGTTTGACATTTAAACTGAGTTCTAACAAATGACTTATGCTAAAACTGAATTATTAGAAATAAAACTGTTTGATCATTTAACTGTCTGTATCCATAAAATGTGTTTACAAATCATATATTTAATATATATGTAAAAACTGGATTTGGCATTAAATAACCAACTATGTTTGATATGCCATAAACTAAACCAAACCAAACAAATCAAAAAGCTAAGTTCAAATTTCAGATGAGGCTATTTGTGTTTCCCTTTGTGCTAATGCCCTTGGGAAAAAGCATGAATTCTTCTTTTCTCCTTCCATCTATGGGTAAATAGTTGGATAGACTGTGTTCTTAAGCTAGATTTGAGGTCAACCAGACAACAGTGAAAAAGAAAGGAAATATATGAGAAAGAGATTTGAGGCTGTAGAAAAGAGAGAGAGAGGGAGAAACAAATAGAGAGAGAGAGAGAGAGAGAGAGAGAGAGAAAGTGAGGCACTATGACAAGGGAGAAACAAATAGAGAGAGAGAGAAAGAGAGGAACTATGACAAGGGAGAAACAAATTGAGAGAGAGAGAGAGAGAGAAAGTGAGGCACTATGACAAGGGAGAAACAAACAGGAAAGTGGATCAGAAGACAGCTGTGATTGGCTGGAAGAAACTCAAACGGAAAGGTTGTTAAAGAGGGACGCAGGATAGAAAACAGGAAAAGAAAATGTGCTGAAGCCAAACTGCAGGGATGTGAAAACGGGCTGAAAATTACAGCACCCATTTTGGGTAAGCTACACAAAGGGGTCCCTCATCCTCAACAAATATGTAAAGACAGGACCCTGAGCAGTCATGTACAAGAACTATAACAGAAAATATAATATCAAGATCTGTGTTTGCCTCTCTCGTTTTGTGACGATTTATTTCTCAAGCAATTGATTCAGCTCATACTCTATTTTCTCTCTCTTTAGTGACTGCTAAGAGGGGAAGTAGTGAATGAAATTCATATCAAACAAACCAGCAGACATGTTTTGTGTGTTTGTCACTTTTTCTCATGGTAAGTTTACTACGGGGTGTCCGACTGGAACTTGAGACATAGTGCTACATTCATAGACCCTTTAGAACCATGATGGTACAAACGCCATTGTATAACAAATGGCTATTGGGTGCTGTAGTGCTAAAAGCGTCTATTTGATGTAGTATTACACTGAAAGAAAAAGATAAAAATTACTTATTGTTTCATTCCTAAAGCATAACTAAAGGCAGTACTGTAATAAATTTTGTCTAAAATATTCATCCAAAAATTTGGATATTAAATTCTTTCCAACCCGATATTTAGTAAACTGATGAGAATAAACAACCATTCAAAAGGTTTTTAATAAATCACAAAGTGCTCAAATGCTGGCCAGCAGATTAGTATAAAAACTAAAAGGAATTAGAATATCACCTTCTTATTTTTGTTTGAGATGAAATGCTTCTACACTTCCACTGGGTCCTAGTGACCCAGTGGAAGTGTAGCATAACAGAATGACTAATAACCTCGTCTTTGCTTTTTATCAGATCATTTTACAAGTTTAGTTACTACTAAAGCTACTGTTATTTGCATCTTTGTAGAATAAACAAAAGAACTGTAGAAGGCAATAACACACAACAGCAATAATAATGATAATAATAGCAGCAACACTTACCAGAGGTCCAGCTTATTCACAAGACTAAGACTGAGAGCTGGTATTTATGTACAAGCATATCCAATGAGATGATCCAGCCAATCACAATCCAATGAATGGACTGGCCCATGTGTGCACGATGGAATCTCCCAATGTGCCATATGGAAGAGCTACTTCTCTTGGTCTTAGCCAAGCTACTGACTACAAGTGTATTTCATGATCCAACAATCTTCTTTTTTATTTTCTTGTTTTTATTAAATGCATTTTTACCAAAAATTTCATCCATTTTAAATGTTTTTTTTTTTATTTCTTTTTCTATAGGTAAAAAGCAACAAAGAACTTGTTGGCTTTCTTTTCAATGATGTCCTTTTGTTGGCTCAATGCACCCGGCAACAAGGTTCAACACGGGCTTCATTTATAATTGATTGTAAATCCAAATCACAGTACAGAATGTACAAGACGGTAAGTGTAGAAATTTATATTTTGTCACCATTTTCCTTTTTCTTAAATCAATATTAAGAAAATAACAATCAGTTTGTTAATTTGAGGTTAAAAAAAGATACATATAGTAATTGTTGATATTCTTTTGACTGTACAAATCTAAAATAGATGGGGGTGTCCTCATGGTGTAATGGTTAAAGCGATGGACTATGGAATTGTAGTAAGCGAGTTCATATTCCAGTTGCACTATTACATTCATTTTCGGGCAAATACCCTTGGGAAAGGTATGAATCCCCTCATCCTCCCAGCTATGGGTTAAATAGTACCATTACTGTTTTTCTAGGAGAATGGCTTTGGCATTAAATAACCTACAAAGGTTGATATGCCATTAGACAAAGAAACCAACCAATCTAATATAGAAGCTGCCTCCCACCATCCGTGACTACAAAATACCACTCATAAGAATTCTTGCTCCACAATTTTACCTATAACTAGAAGTAGAAAAGAAGGGGTCATGCTTTTTCAAGGGCATTAGCATAAAGTGAAACACAGACTCCACCAGAATTTGAACAACAATACCAGCAGCAATGACCTAGCCCCTCTGTTGCATATTGACCCCGGCCAAGCTGTCAAAATAGGAAATGCACCTGTGTAAATAACAGGTGCATCCGGTCAAAGGTATCAAGGGGATAACCTTGACTGTCAACATGTTGAATTGAGTGGGCGTGAGGACCATTTCCAAGAGAAGCTGGGTCCCCAGGCCCCTGGTTGAGCAGCCTAGGAGAACAGGAAAGCAACGCTGTTATGGCCATAAGAGTGAGGGTCAATATGCTGCAGTTCTGTTCAGTCTCTAACTCACCTCTCACACAGTAAAACCTTAATAACCCTTTCGAACCCTTTCAAAAAAAGTGAGAGGTATATTTTTCTAAAGAAGTGTCTTCGCTCGTCCTTATCGGGTTGAATATACAACACCTCCACCACAAGCAGGATTTGATATAATTTTTATGCAGAGTACAACTTGCTTGAATTCAGAGATTTCTTTCTCCTTGACTAGTTGCCATACCCAGATTAAAGAGTCCCATCTGCCCTACTGTTTACCCATAGCCGTGGGTAGAATAGCTGGGTTCATAACTTTTTAAAGTACAGTGCAGGGTGAAATGCAAACAGCCTCATCTAGAATTTGAACTCAGATTGGCAAGTTTATTTTCTATGATGATAACCTTGAAACTTGTGATAGGTGCAAGAGACAGTCACAAGAGTAACAGATTTTTGAAAGGAGCAGTGAGTTGGTTACCCAGGGAGCAACAAATACTGGTTTGCAAAAATGACCTCCCCCATTATTAGGGGTGGGCTACAATTTGTTAAAGAATAGTTCTTTCCTGGATTGACTTGAAAATATAATTTCCTATCTTTCTGTTTTTGAAACCAATCCCAAAGGAAGTTGTATCATTGGCAATAAAGTAAGTGGAATTTTTCTGTGACCATGTATCTGACTTTTCCTTTCCTCATCATCTCTTATCTCATCTTAGTGCCTTCGTCTCAATTTTTTTCAAGACACCAGCAACGCCACACAAAGGAACTCATATGATCCTGCTCGTTAAATATCATTAAAATTTTTTCAGGAGTAATTTTGCTTGTTTTTCATTCAAAAGAATTTCCTCTACTCAGAGAATTAGTCAAATTTGAAATTTTTTGACCTTTTTATGGAATTGGACAGGATTGTCTTGTTGGCTACATAAATACAGGGTTTGGCAGAATGACCTTCCATATTTGAAATTGCCGCTGCCATGCTATTTCAGTTGTCATCATGGCATGGAATGGTCAACATCATGTGTTTGCAATTGAAGCTTATTTAAAAAAATGGTGACTATCATTGCAATGCCGCAATTACTCTGTTAGTATTTCAGAGTAGGTCAACATGGAAGAGTTACTGACAGAAAAACCATATTATTATTGGTTGGAAATTTCAGAGAGAGAGGTTCAGCTTTAAAAATGAAATCAAAAAACAACTCTTGAGCTCTGCAGAATTTCAGTTGAGGTTTGGTTTCTTTGTTTAATGACATATCAATTTGTGGGTTATTTAATGCCAAAGCCATCCTATTAGAAAAGCATCAATGATACTATAACCCATAGCTGGAGCAATAAAGGGGTTCATACTTTTGTAGCAGCCACAGATCTATTTCCTTTCGTGAATCAATGCCCCCGCCAAGAGAGTCGGTCACTCACTAACCAATCAACTGGCAGAGTGCATCAGTTCCTTCTTCCTCTAAAGAACTATTTTTTCTAGTCCCTTTTTTGGTGTGTCAACTGTAAGAGAGCAATGAGCCAGCAGCACAAACAGATCTCTCTCTCACATCACTGCTACTGATTCCACTTGGAACCCATCACTGAAGAATACGCTGCTGCTAGCTTCACACACGCTTCCTCCAAACCAAGGACCAACATACTGACCAGCGACACAAAAGGGATACTTTCTCACTCTCACTCCTTTACGCCTGCTACGATAATAAACCTTTCTTTGTTGTGTTGTTTAAAAGAAGTTTCATTATTTATTTGTGTTGCCAAATAATTTATAGTGTTAGAGAAATTAACCATTTCCCGAAACACTAAACCTTTCCCAAAGATATGAACCCAAAAGTGAATGTAATTGAAGAAGAGATTGTTCTGATGGATTCTGTATAATAAATCAAAATGTCCCACATTGTTTTCACTTATCAACAACCAAAATTTTAATGACAGACCTCTGTTCAAGCCTGGAGAACTCTGTTTGATTTGTCATCATTTTAAATAGCCTTGTTGTTGTTGGCAACCGTAGTCTCCCTTTTCAATAGCTACTACACCAAGGTGTAGATTAGAAATAATTTTTGCTATAATTTCCAAATGATGCAGAGTTTACTTTTCATCGTCATCATCATGTTGTGCCGATAGCACAGATATCCCTGACCCTCTCTCGCCACTTCTCCCTATCGTTCATCACCTCTAGTAGATCTTCAGGGGTACATCCCGTATCCTCACATAACTGCTGAATGTATGTTCGAGTTGGTCGTTCTGCTTTTGCCTGGCCATAAGTGGGGGTCCATAGGAGTACATCACTTATGAGCTAATCCCTGCTTCTCCAGCAGTGTCCTTCCTGCATGTCTGGTTCATCTAACTTGGATAGTTTTCGTGATGGGAGGAAGGTGGCCGTATAGTTGGTGCCTTGTGGGGTGTTGCCACCAGACTTGTTCAGTATTGCTCACAGCATTCTTGTGTAATTGCCATCTAGCTTCTTTTCCAGCCGTTTAGTTAGCATCCAAGTTGTGCATCCATACAGCAGTATCGATGCGACTGCTGCCTGAAAGAGACTGCGTTTCATTTTATCAGTCAGGTCTGATTTCCATATGATCGATAGCCTATCAATAGCTGTCCATGCCTTCGTTAGCAATGTGTTGATGTCCTTTTTGTTTGATGAGACACTGCTTCGTAGGTAAGTGAATTTGTCTACTAGTTTCAGAGGGGTTCCGTCTAGTGTGGTGATGTCGCCTGTTTGATAATAGCACATATATTCCGTTTTGTGTGCATTGACATGGAGGCCAATGCCTGCAGCGGCTTGTTCCAAACTATGCAGTAGTGTTTCGGCTTGAGAATAACATTTATTTTGCTTTTTAAAAAAAATTCCGTTTATTAAATAACAACCTTTGTAATAAGAATCGTTAAATTATAATAATAAATTATATAAATTTCTTTTTTTTTAAGGTCAACTTATTTTTGAGCCACAAAAACCGGAGAGATAATTCTCTTGGATCATATATAATTTAGAGTTAACAATAATTTTTGTCATTCTGTAATATCTACTGGATGTTGTACAATAGTAAAATGGTCCCTGACTTTCTGTCATTTCCATACTTCAAGTAATCGAGTTATCTGTCATTTGTGTGGATTTTATTTGTTCGTTTTGCAGCCGATTGTTCTCAATGAAGTTATGGTAAAGAATAGTACGACTGATGGAGACGATTCCTCGTGCCAATTCCAATTGTGCCACATTGACCGAGTCTACAATTTGAAAGCTGTTACTCCCGGTGAAAGGTAAGGGAAAGAGATATTGCTTTGATTTTCACTTCATAAATCATTTATTCTAATAGACTAACCTGAAGATTGTATACATGAAACTCTCAGTCATGAGTGATCTTAATTTATTTTTCTTTTGTCTTATAATTGAGATATCTTAATATTGCTCTGCATTTTTGTTCATATTTTTTTTTACTTTGGCCTAGCGATTAAAGTGTTCGCCAATGGCCTGGGAGACCTGGGTTCAATCCCAGGTCGAGTCATGCCAAAGACTCAAAACATGGTACTTGATGCCTCCTTGCTTAACACACTGCATTATAAGGTAAGGATCAAGGGTAAAGTGGCGCAATCCAGGGAAAGGAGTAGCACCCTCCCCTACACCTTGGTGTAGTAGCTATTGAAAAGGGAACCTTCAGGTCACTCTCGACTATGGTCGCCAACTTTACTTACTTTTTTTTACTGATTGCAACTGTTTTAGCAGCAGATTATAATTATATATATAGATATATATATTGAAAATGAATTTGATGGTATGTAAATAGTTACATATATATATAGTAAGTAAAGTTAGCGACCATAGTCGAGGGTGACCCGAAGGCTCCCTTTTCGATAGCTACTACACCAAGGTGTAGGGGAGGGCGCTACTCCATTCCCAGGATTGCTCCACTTTACCCTTGAACCGTACCTTATAATGCTGAGTGTTAAGCAAGGTGGTATCAAGTACCATTTTTAAAGTCTTTGGTATGACTCGACCTGGGATTGAACCCATGTCTCCCGGGCCATTGGCGAACACTCTAACCGCTGGGCCAATGTCCCGGTTATATATATATATATATATATATATATAGTTACATAGTTACATATATATATAATATATATATATTTATATATATATGTGGGGTTGAGCTCTCTAGTGAGGGAAGTAATGGTTGCCACTAGTGTAAAGCAAGGCTCTTCAAATGAATTGAGCACTCAGTTGCCATTAAGCGGATATATGTAAACAAAAAAAAATGTGATACAAAGGCATTTAAATTTCCTTTGCTTGCGCTAGTTTCCCCATGGCTGAGTGGTAGAATCTTGGATTGGCATTTCTGTCAGCCAGGTTTCAATCCCAGCTTCGGTAATCTAGCCTGTCTAGCCACACTGAAGAGTTCTGATAGAACGAAACAGGTCTGTCTGTGGATGACAATATATATATATATATATATATATATATATATTGAATAGTATAGACACATTATTATACTTTATATATATGTAGGTGTGTGAGAGTCATTCAATAAAAAAGGGGAATTTTTTATATTTTTTTTTTAAACAAAATACTTTTTTTGTTTTCAGAAATTTTTTCCTTTAATGTAAACTAGGCAATGTTTGGAGTTGATTTAAATAAAAAATTATTCTAATCTTGTGAAAATATTTTTTTGAGGCTATTCAAAATTGTGGCAAATCAAACAGAGTGTTCCAGGCTTGAACAAAGGCCTGTCATCAAGTGCAAGCTATACGAAATTTACAGGAGAATTTATGATTTTTAAGGAGAAACATGTTTCGGTCAGAAGAATCATTACAATTGGTTTAAATATGTATTTCCTACCATGAGCTTGAATCAAAAAGACAGTTCATTGAATGGAAACATGCTGACTCTCCAGTAAAGAAAAATTTCTTGGCACAACTGTCAATAAAGAAAGTCATGCTGACACTCTTTTGGGACATGAAAAGACTCATCACTCTTTGAAATAAGTGCAAAGACAATGATTCCTATTGCCAACTCCTTGTTTCAACTTTTTCCTTTATAATTTTATTTTGTTCTTTTTTATTTTATTTTCCTTTTAAATTACTACACTTTTTTTTATTTACCAAAGGGATTTATCCACCCTTTACCAGGTCTTATATTTTGTCCAACCACCAACCTCAAAAAGTAAGCTTGATGGTGGCACTAGATGAGTCACTAATCACCATGTGACAGATAGTATTAGGTTACATAATACCAATGACCTTCAAGTGACCTGTCATAAAATCTTCAATAGTCAATACATCCGATAATGTCAAATGCAAGTTGATGTCTTTGAATTCTCACTATTTGAGAATCAAAATTTTTAAAAAATACTAAGGTGGGTCAAAAGTTTGGCAGTATTTTGGTAGTGAGGCACAATTCAGCAGCTCTGAATTCTTTTGCCAAGGACCTGAAGGTAACCAGCTATACTGGACTGTGAGATGCTGATTTTGTCTGAGACTCTCCAAGTGTTACTTGCTGCATTTGCTTCTATGGCTTGGAGCACTGCCTCAGAATCCATGGTTTTGTTGTATAGCCATGACCAACCATACACATGCAGAAACATATTCAACACAATAAAGATGGGCGGACACAGTTCTTTAGAAAAATATACCTCTCACTTTATTGAAAGGGTTGTGTGTGAGAGGGAGTTGGAGACTGAACAAAGACTGCAACATATTGACCCCCCAACTCTTCTGGCTATCACAGCCTTTCTTTCCTGTTCTTCTGGGCTGCTCAACTGAGGGCCTGGGGGCCCAGCCTCTGCTGGGACATGGTTCTCATTCCAGCACCTTTTCTCCAACTGATCTGAACTTCCTGTCGCCGGGGTTATATAATAATTTGACGCCCACCTACTTCTTGCGAGCGTCACAATTCACACTCAATTCAACCCTTTGACAGTCAAGGTCGCCCTCTGATATCTTCGACCGGATGCACCTGTTATTTACACAAGTGCATTTCTTCTTTTGACAGCTTGGCCGGGGGCAATATGCAACAGTTTTAGGCCTGCCTGACCTTGCCTGATCATTGAGGGTTCTTGCAACCTGACCCAAGTTTTCACACAACAAATGTTATTGGTTGCTTCCCTGGTGTTTTGACCCAGTTCAATCTTAAGGAGTCCTTATGGGGAAATGGCTAAAGTGCTGCACTGTGGCCTTAAAAGAAGCTAGTTTAGAGTCCAGTTGAATTATTACATTCACTTTCTGATTAATACCCTTGGGTAAAATATGAACCCCCTTATCCTCCTAGCTGTGGGTTAAATAATGTCATTACTGTTTTTCTACAAGGAGTGCTTTGGCATTAAATAACCCACAAAGGTTGATATGTTATTAAAGAAAAAAACAAACCAACCAATTCAATCATATAAAGCATGACTTCCTAAATTTGACTATGTTGCTTGTTTATCTGTGTAGCTTTTAAATCACACACAGAGTAAAGCTATACAAAACCTGTTAGCGCACCAACTACCACAATACTACCAACCACAGTTGGTACTTTACCATGGCTTGAATTGCTTTGGTCACATGATATACATGTCACAAACTAGCATATACCAAAATATTCCAAAACTTTTGACTCATCTTAGTACAATGAATAAACTCATTATGAAAAAAAAGAATACACTGAATGATTTCTGGATCCTAAAATCTATTTTGAATTCTTTTTATTTTTTTTTTTTATTTTTATGGTCTTTTTAAAAAAAATTTTAGTTATGATCAATTGTACATTTAATTTACAGAGACACATGGGTAAAACATATTGAAAAAGCATCTCGAAACTACCTGGAAGTGGAGCGGAAGAAAAAAGAAAAAGCACATTTATGTAAGTCTTGCTTCATTACATTGTCATATTCCTATACTGATAATTACTTAAGTCTATCTTCAATAGCACAAAATAGATCAAATTTACAGCTAACACACTTATATATATATAAAATAAGAAAGAGAAATGGCCATATGAAAAGTTTGTTTAAAAAAGTGCTTCATGCTATTCAGACCGAGCCAGTATAAAGGCTAGAAAATATTATAATTATGAACATTGGAGATCTGTTACTTAAAGTTTTGTGTTGTTTGCATAATCATCAGTTGGGAATATAAAAAAGTGGCTAATCAAACATATTTATAATGTGGTGTATAGCCACTTGTTAAGATGGAAGTACTTATGACTTATAAAAGAGAAAAAATATATATTGTTTGGTTTGGTTGGGTTTTATGACATATCAACCATTGTAGGTTATTTAATGCCAAATCCTCTTTATACATATATATTAAATATATATGATTTGGTTTGGTTGGGTTTTATGACATATCAACCATTGTAGGTTATTTAATGCCAAATCCTCTTTATACATATATATTAAATATATATGATTTGGTTTGGTTGGGTTTTATGGCATATCAACCATTGTAGGTTATTTAATGCCAAATCCTCTTTATACATATATATTAAATATATATGATTTGGTTTGGTTGGGTTTTATGGCATATCAACCATTTTTTGTACATAGTTAAATGGTTTCAAGTACTTCTATCTAATACAAATAATTCTATTTACTATTTATCATTTGTTTGCACACAGTTAAATGGTTTCAAGTATTGCTATCTAACAGTAAGAATTTATCATCAGTCATTTGTTTGCATTCATTTAAATAGATATACATATATGATTTGTAAATGAATAGTTTTCAAATAATTTCATTTTAAAATGAGTTAGAACTAATTTGTTTGCACACTAGTAATGCTATTGTTTCTACAAAGTTAAATAGTTTTAATTATTGCAATCTAACACTAATAATTCTATTCAGTATTAATCATTTGTTTGCAGATAGTGATGTGGTTACAACTATTGCTATTTAACACTAATTATTCTATTAAAAACTATACATTTATTTGCATACAGTCACTTGGTTCCAATTATTGCTATGTAATAGTTATAATTCAATTTAGGCACACAGTTAAAAGTTTCAAGTATTGCTATCTAACAATTATAATTCTATTCAACATTACTCATTCATTTGTACACAGTTAAATGGTTCCAAGTATTCCACACTTATGGTTTTATTTGCCCACATTTAAATGGTCAGTTCTATTTCTAATAATTCAATTTAACATGACATATGTTTGCACTCAGTTTAAATGTCAAACAGTCTACTTGACCCATAGATAGGATCCTATCAGGTTCTACCACTTTAGGTCAGAGTGGACCTGGGAGTAATGGCAGTGAAGGGGTACTCCATATTCCCTAAAGCTCCAGAACAGGAGCTTTGCTATCAGATTGTTTAGTATCATATCCAGGACACTCATTGGGAATGAGATCTTACCCTCTCTGCAGTGATGCAAGCAATGTATTCTACAGCATCCCCAGCCAACTGGGCTATATATATATATATATATATATATATATATATTGCATTAGAGCAGTCTAAATTTCCATTTGATGATTGTGAATACTTCATAAAACTTCAAGTAATAGACTTCTAGTGTTCATCATTGTAATATTTTTTAGTTTATATATATATATATATATATGTGTGTGTGTTTATATACCTGTCTGAGATTCTGATCTGCTCGAACCTTCCCTATCTCTACCAATTAATGTTCTTACATTCTAATAAACTGCTTAAAGGATGCACCCTTTGTTTGAAATAATTTTTTTGTCTGCTATGAAATAAATGGCTATCAGTTGCGATACACCAATCAACTATCAAACTAATCAATGATTCATGCGTTGTAAAACAAATGTCTAGGAAGCTGAAGATGTTGAATTTGTACCAGGCACAGGACTCTTTTAATGCTGGGCTGTTGCCCTAGGCCCCACAAGCATAAGGACCCCATGCTAATCTATGTATATTATCACTTTCCCTAAGTTGGGACCCCAGTGCACTGCCTTGCCCAAGGGCCTATAATGCTGTTAAGATTGCTTTGATCAGTTTGGGGATCAAAAACAGATCTTACATTTAATGCAAGTAAATTAAAAGTAAAGTTGGCAACCTTGGTCAAGGGTGACCTGAAGGCTCTCTTTTCAATACACCAAGGTGTAGGGGAGAGCACTACTCCATTTCCTGGATTGCTCTGGGCGCCTCTGGTGGTGTAATGGTTAGCAAGCTCGACTAGCAAACCTACACGAGTGAGTTCGAGTCTCATTGGGTGCCCCTTTCATATGGCCTTGTGCCACATCTAAGCAAGAAGCTTAGTAAATTTCCATTTCCTGGATTGCTCCACTTTACCCTTGGTCCTTACCTTATAGTGCTGAGTGTTAAGCAAGGTGGCATCAAGTACCATTTTTTGAGTCTTTAGTATGACTCGATCTGGGATTGAACCCTGGTCTCCTGGACCATTGGTGAACACTCTACTCATGAGGCCAAATGGATATGGGATTCATGTAAAAACTCAAGTAACATGACAAATTTATGCCAACTTAATTTTAACTCTATATGTTCACCTAGGTCCTTTTAAGGACTCCTAATAGAGAAGAAGGTCAGACTTAAATAGTCAACATTGCTCAAAAGAGAGCATACTCAAACATTAATTGAATTACCACAACCAAAAAATCCACTGAACACCTACGCACAATATACAGAAACACTGAACTGGTATTTCGACCTTATTAGGTCTCATCAGCAGTGTATACCGTAATCTCCACCACTGGAGATCGAACCAGCGACCACAGTTTGCAGTGCCAAAACTCTACAACTGAGCCAGCAGTTCATATCGCACACAAGTGACGCCAAATCAACTAGTCATGGTGATTGCGCGGCCAAATAACCTAAATGTGTCTTGCAAGTTACATCCATACTCTTTCTAGCGGACACGGTCACCCCCCAGGGCCACGTCTTCCCAATAGATGTACATAGGTGTTCGGCGGATTTTCTGGTTGTGGTAATTCAATTGACAATATTAATTCCTCTACTTAAAAAATAAAAATATGTACACTCAAAAATGAGTTGGCAATTACCATATATACACACACACACAAATATATATATATATATATATATATATATATATATATTAGGTACCCTGATGAGCCACTTAGGCGAAACTATCGTAGGTTAGTTCCTGACTCACTAAGTAATTATCGTTACTATTTTGCTCTACTTTTTGCATTGTAGCTTAGCAGCCCGGACGGTGGTTTTTTTCTTTTGACCAACCATTTGCATGTCTTTTGATTTTTTTCAATTGGTATGACAAGGTTGGCCTTTTCTTTTTTTTCCAATATATTTTTTTTTTCCCCTTAACAGTTATTCGTTGTATATTTTCATCTTCAAATCACTTGCGGGTTTTTTTTTTACCATAAGGGCTATTATTTAATATATATATATATATATATATATATATATCTTTCTTTAAGAAAAAAACAAAACCGGTTACATTAGGATTATAAATTTATTTTCATCCTGTTATATGTTTTTGATATCAATCAAAAACATGAAAAAAATAAAAAATTAACAGGACGTCTTCAGATCTTATGGATAAAATAATTCAGAATAGACACAGGAAAGAAGGGTGGGTGAATAGAAGAGGAGTGAAGAGTTTTTTTCTCATTTGTCCCACTTCCGTTTTTTTTTTAATTTTATTGCCAGTTGGAATTATAGCAAATTAATTTTTTTTTTAAATTCTAATTAATTTTCAACTTAAAACTCCAGATTTAATACTAATTTCGATAACATAACTTTATTTGATAACTTTACGTAAGGATACAGTAATACTTAGATTAAATTAAATTCAAGATTTAAAATTTAAATTAGAATTTTTTTAAATTTCAATTTCATTTTCTAGCTTATTAATTCAGTTAGCCTTTTATTGAATAGTACCTATATATGATATGGTTTCTTCACATTTTTTTTATTTTATTTTATTTTTATTCATTTACCTTAAATCTCAATTTAATCCTGTTTTTTTAAAACATTATCTATGATAATTTTTCTACTGTTTAAATTTAGTCCGATGTCTACATCTAGCTATTAATTCACATCTTTTATTCAACAATTTTTCAGGGTCTGGGTATATCATTATTTGTATTTTTTCCTCTAGGCATAGATTACATCTACTATCAAAACATTTTGGAGTATTTGACCTTTTTAATATGGACCATTGAATCTCAGGGATTAAACCTTTATTTTTCAAACTCCAAAAATGTTTAGATAGGGCTATTTGGTGTTTCAGATGTTCATGGGAGAAAGAATATTTATGATTGGCATATCTAATTTTCCATTTTTTGGAGGAAATGTCCTATATCATTCATGAAACTTAGTTTTAAGACTGTCATAAAAAGTGGGGAGATATTAATTTCTTTTAGATTTTATTCTGTTCTGCTGGCCAGCATTTGGATATATTTTGAGTTACCAAACATTTTTAAATGATTTGTTTATTCTCATCTGTTCAGTGTATATATATATAAAATGCCTATGAAGCGGTATTGATAATTTTTCTATAAAATTCTAAGCACACATAAGATGCCTATAGACATAGGTAGATAGAAACTGCCTCTAAAAATGTAGGCAAACATAAAATACTTATAAATGCACATATAATAAGCTTATGAATATGTATACATAGATAAGATTCCTATAAAGTTATAGGCACATATAAAATGCCTATAAAGATGTTGAGAAATTAGAAGATACCTATTAAACTTGGAAATTTTGAGAATAAACTTCTTTATTCACCTTGTGTCACCTGTCAATGGATAACTTTAACATGCTTCTATATTATTCCAATAAACCATATTTACAATGCGAACATTTTTTTTAAAATATAGATTGGATCATTTCTTCTTAGTTTCTAATTACTCTTAAGGGTGTCAAAGATAAATTGATTAATTTTAAAAAAAAATATTTTCTAAATGTTCTTATTGTTAAAGACATTTCTGTGTAATTTGCTTTGTTTTGTTTTTGTTTTTTAATACATTTTTTTTTATCTAAATTTTATTTCTTTTGAGGTATATTTTGCATAAATTTTAATTTGATAAAAAGTTTTGAACTTGAAAGTTTTGCAAATTGGGTCAAAAATAAATGAAAAAAAACTGACTTCATTAACTGTTATGACTGATTATTAAGGGTCAGTAAATAAATAACTCAACACGGAGATATGAGGTGCTACACAAATGTATCCAACTCTCTGAGGAGGGTTTCCTTGGTTCAACGTACACGAAGACAGGCAAGGTGCTTACTACAGCTGCTGCTCTCCTCTACCAGCTTAGTTCTCGATTAATATACCCTTTTGGTACGTCCATTATTCTGGTCATAGGTGAGTCACCTTCAACATAAACAATCTCACTGTCTTTGTGTGAGTGGAATTTACTCTAAAAAAGAATATTATGAAAGTGTTCTTCTCCTGATGCAGGCATGCAGGTGGCTGATGAGGCCAATTCAAGATAGACAAGATCTCCTACTGAGGGAAGTTGCTGGTTCCATTGCAGCACTGCCTTGCTTTGACTTTATGGCCATTTTTGAAGAGTGACATAGCTTTGGTGATGGTTTGCCCCTATTGATTTCTTTTTGCAGCATAGACTGTCCATTGTCAATGATCAATTTTGCAGTAGCTGAGCGCTTTTTTTTTAAAGTGATTCCTGCGTCTCTTTTAAGGCACTTCTCTAAAACAGTGGCCGTAGACTGTTCTCCAAAAAGGTCATCTTTAGGAGATGGCAATCTTTCATTCTGCCCAATTGCAGATGTATTTTGTGCAACGTTTCTCTTTAAAAAAAAAGAAGAAAAAATAAGAAATCGAAAGCATGTTGCATAACATTTTATTATCACGCAAAATGAAATTGGCAACCTAAGTTCAATTCCTGAATGAGGCGGTCTACATAAAAAAGGCATGAATCCATCTCTTCTTCCATCCAGTTGTGGGTAAATAGTAGGGAAGTCTGGGCTCTTTAGCCTTGTTATGGCCACCAGTCTAGGAGAAGGAAAGCTCTGAATTTATACAAGCTGTACTCTGCTTAAAAAAATTGACCTAATGGTGCATCCCTACTCATGGTGGAGACGGATGAATTCATATTAGTAAAAAAAATAGTTTTACCGTATTTGTTTTATAAATTCATGTCATATTACATAATCATCTTGTCATAAACAACAATGACTATTGGGAATGCACTTTAACCATATGAATAATTTAAACATAAATGCTTCAAGGTCTTGAGGGTATAGGGCTACAACCGCACTACATTTGTGATGGTGCTGTGGTTTCATACCAAGTTGGTTTTTATGGGGTGGAGTTATAAGTTCCACAATTTCTGGTTTTAAATTTAAGTTTTTCCTTCTAGACTGGTTGTGGGTGTCCTCGTGGTGTAAGTGGGAAAGGTATGAACCTACTTATCCTCCCAGGTATGGGTTAAAAAGTGCCACGACTGTTGGGTGGGGGTCCTTGTGGTGTAATGGTTAAAGCGATGGACTGCGGAATCGTAGTAAGCGAGTTTATACTCCAGTCGCTCTATTACGTTCACTTTCGGACAAATACACTTGGGAAAAGTATGAGCCCTCTTATCCTCCCAGTTATGGGTTAAATAGTACCACTACTGTTCTTCTTGGAGAATAGCCTTGACATTAAATAACCTACAAAGGTTGATATGCCATTAAACAAAGAAACCAAACCAAGGTTCTTTCGAGAGTGATATTGATGACAATATATGTGTGTTTGTCTGTTTGCCAGTCTGATATAAACCTACACATAGACATATATACATATTTATGCGTATGTGAATATACATGTACATTCGCATGTTTGTAAGGACATTTGTAAATACCTTAAACACACACACATGTATAAACATTTTATATACAGGTATTTGTATATACATATTCACCCAACCCTGCGGTTGTCTTCATGGTGTAATTGTTAAAGCGATGGAGTTCGGAATTGTAGTGTGCAAGTTCGAAATCCAGTCGCGCTATTATGTTCACTTTCGAGCAAATACCCTTGGGAAAGGTATGAACCCACTTATCCTCCCAGCTATGGGTTAAATAGTACCACTACTGTTCTTCAAGGAGAATGGCTTTGACATTAAATAACCTACAAAGATTAATATGCCATTAAACAAAGAAACAAAACCAATTCTAGACTGGTTATCTTATTAAGGGTCATCATCATCATCATCATATCGTGCTGGCAGCACGGATATCCCTGACCCTCTCTCGCCACTCCTCCCTATCGTTCATCGCCCTAGGTAGGTCTTCAGGACAACAACCTGTATCCTCACATAGCTGCTGAATGTACGTTCGAGCTGGTCGTCCTGCTTTTGCGCGGCCATGTGTGGGGATCCATAAGAGTACATCTCTTATGAGTTCATCTCTGCTTCTCCAGCAGTGTCCTGCATGTCTGGTTCGTCTAACTTGAATAGTTTTCGTGATAGGGGGCAGGTGGCCGTAAAGAACCTAATCTGCCCTACTATCTACCGATAGCCTGCTTTTGAATTTACAGTTTTTCTTTTCAGATCAATTATCTTATTAAAACTAAGGAGCCATCTGCCTTTCTATTTACCAATAACTGGAAGAAGAGTGGAATTCATTCTTTTAAAAAGAGTATTTGTGAAAAAGTGAAAAACAGCCACGTTCAGAATTTGAACTCTGCTAATCAAGCTCATTTCCTATGACAATAGATTATTCTATGCACCTCCAACATACAATAAGTGATAACTTTTCATTAATCCCTAACTTTGTACGAGGATCATTCGATAAGTTTCCAGACTTTTTCGTATGGGCACTTTTATTGATAGTACACACATGAAACTCTAGTCCCTTTCAAAGTAATTTCCTGCAGCTGCAATGCACTTATTGTACTGTTCCAACAACTTCTGGAAGGCCCCAATGTCAATGACCTTCGTTACATCCTCTTTCATCTCCTCAATTGTCTCATAATGACAGCCTCTGAGCTTAGTGAATAAACAAAAGTCACAGGGACTAAGGTCTAGACTATAGGGAGGCTGAGGAACTGTCTTGATGCCCATCTTGGTCAAATAGTCTGTGACAAGGATGGAGTTGTGGACTGGTGCATTGTCCTGGTGGAAATGCCACTGACCTGATTTGAAAAGTGCTGGCCTCTTCTGACGGAATCTCTTCCTGAACTCCCTTAAAACCCCAACATAGTAACCCTAACCCTAAACCTTTGGCCAATGAAATCTGGTGTTCTGACTTCCTTACTCCTCCCACACCTCTCATCATCCCTCACAGACTCCCTGCCTTCCTTGAATCTCTTATGCCACACAAAAACTGATGCTCGATTCATGTAAGATGCTCCAAAAGCAGTCTGAAGCATTCCATACGTTTCTATGGCATTTTTTCCAAGTTTAAAACAGAATTTTATTGCAATCATCTCATAAAATGTATAGCAATAACATACTGAATTTTCATGATTCTACACCAACTTTAAATGCCTGTACAAAAAATGTCTGGAAACTTATTGAATGCACCACGTATATTTATCTTCAGCATGCTGATTTGAATCGCTTAAATATTTTTAAAAAAATATGGGGGGGGCATATTTTTGTTCACATTCTTTGTTGAGGAAAGTTAAAATGAATGTATCTGGCTATGTGTATTACTTTTTTTGATTTAGCCCTAAAACATTCATGTGTGGTAGGACGTCTACTTGTGATCCTGCAGGAAGGAATTGACTTGACACCCTCCAGTCATGGCAATGGTAAGACTGTCTCCTGCATGTGCCGACCAACCAATCCAGAAGCATGGGTCACAATTTCATCTATTGTACTCATCTCTTGTTTCTTTTTTTTTTCTTTTTTTCCTTTTTTTTTATTTGTTTGTTCATGTTTCTTTCATCTTTTCACTTTTTACTTTAACTATTAAAAAACTTTTAATATCAGACTTTTTGTTGATAACATCTGGATTAATTTAGAAATTTGATTTAATTTGTACATATGGGACACCCAGTAAGAATCAAACTCGCTGCAGTATAAGAGATGTTTGCAAACATCTATTCTACTGAATCATGGCTCCATTATTAAACCTGCTTTAATCCTAATGGACACTCAGTAAGGATTGAATTCACTGCAGTAGTAAGAGTTTGGACCCCCACACATGGCCGTGCAAAAGCAGGACGACCAGCATGAACATACATTCAGCAACTATGTGAGGATACGGGATGTTGTCCTGAAGACCTGCCTAGGGCGATGAACGATAGGGAAAAGTGGCGAGAGAGAGTCAGGGATATCCGTGCTACCAGCACGACATGATGATGATGATGATGACAAGCTTTTCCATCTTAGGATGCACATATTTATATACTATAATGCATATGCACGTATGTATTTACATGACCCCTTTGCCACAGGATGTTACACAAGGTCAATTTTTAATTGGAGTAAAACTGAATTGAATTCAGTTTTCCTTCTAGACTGGTTGCCTAACTGTGTCTTGTAAGTTACATACGTACTCTTTACAGAGAACATGTTAACTAAAATAAATAAGGTCCAGGCAGGAATGGGATAGATATATTTTATTTCCAGAGTCAGCACGTGCGACTTGTCTCGAAGAGATAACTAAAAATGTGCTAAACCCTGTTTCTCTCCCTTTGCCTCCTGGCGGCTCCTTCCTCCTCCAGGGTGAGATAATTGCTCGTCCCATTAGCCAAGATGGGATGTTAACAACATGGTCATACAGGTTAATTGGCCGCCCAATTACCATGACTAGTTAATTTGCCGTCACTTGTGTGCAATATGGACTGAAGGGTCAGTTGTAGAGCTTCAACTCTGCAATCTAACCTATACTTGCTATTATCATTATCATTATTTACTTAAAACCATATAATTGCTTGAAATACTTGAAACCACATAATCATGTGCAAATTATTAGTATTTGATAGGAATACTTAAAATTATATAATTGTGCAAACAAATTATTATTATTAGATAAGTATTAGTAAGTTAGCCAACTGTAGTTGAGGACAACTCAAAGGCTTCCTTTTCAATAGCTACTACACCAAGGTGTAGGGTAGGGTGCTACTCCCTTACCTGGTTTGCTCTACTTACCCTTGATCCATACCTTATAATGCTGAGTGTTAAGCAAGGAGGCACCATGAACCATTTTTTGAATCTTTGGTATGACTCAACCTGGGATTGAACTCCAGTCTCCCAGGCTTTTGATGAACAATCCAAACATTATGCCAATGATCCAATTAAAATAGAAATAATTACTCGAAAATAAGACTGATTTCAGAATTAGATTATTCATTCAACAAGGGTTCATTATCATCTTATCGTGCCATTGGCACGGATATCCCTGACCCTTTCTCGCCACCTCTCCCTATCATTCATCGCTTCCGGCAGGTCCTCAGGGCTACACCCCATATCCTCACAGAGCTGCTGTATGTAGGTTTGAGCTGGTCGCCCTGCTTTTGCTCAGCCATGTGAAGGGGTCCATTGTCCCTACTTCTCCAGCAGTGTCCTGCATGCCTGGTTTGTCTAATTTGGATAGTTTTCATGATAGGTGGTAGGTGGCCCTAAAGCTGCTGCTTTGTGGGGTTTTTGCCTCCAGGACCTGTTCAATATTGCTTGCAGCATTCTTGTGTAGTTGCCATCAAGCTTTTTTCCAGCCTTTTAGTTAGCATCCATGTAATGCATCCATATAGAAGTATCGATACGATCGCTGCTTGGAAGAAACTGTGTTTCATTTTTATCGGTCTGGTCTGACTTCCATATGACCGATAGCCAATTGATAGCTGTCCATGCCTTTGTTAGTCACATGTCGATGTCTGTCTTGGTCAAAGAGACACTGCTTCCTAAAACCAACCAACCAACCAAACCAGCCATAGACTAAACCAATCTTAATCTTGTACAAAACTATGGATAGGATTGAACTTGATATTGTACAAATAATCTGTAGGACTACCTTACTGACCATTACTCTATGTTGAGATGGCCATTTTCTAAGCCTTGCTTAGCCTGGTTTGAAATGGTATTACACAAACTGCAAACTGAGCTATCTTACCATCACTGTCAATAAATTAATTTCAGTGTTTTTATTTTTGATAGTTTTCTTTTCTCTTTTATTCAAGATATTTTTATGTTATAACCAGTCAAATGTTATCAACAAAAAGCCAATTTGTGCTTGTTTCAACTCACATTATTAAACTTATCAATGCATATCCTATTTTTCAGTTAATAAGATTCTGACTTGCAGTAAATCAAAATTATCTGTTTAAATAAAATTATTGTAAAATTCATAGGCTAAGTATTTTTAACCTCCTAGAATCTCGCCCATACTCGCCACTAGTGACTGAAAAATAACTGAAAATGTAAAATATTGTGATCTTTTATTTTACAGCTTGATTGGCTGTATTAATGATAGGCAATAGTGATGTAGAAATGGGGATTTCTGGTCAGAACTCAGGCTACCTGGGTATATGTATTTTTAGGTAGCAGCATAAATAATATCTGAATGTAAGGGACCATGGTTCAGATGTAAGGGCACATCTGATTGATTGTATTTTTGCTAGGCAATTGAGATTTAGAAATGAAGACTCCTTGGCTAGAATTTAGACCTTCAAGATATATGAACTTCTTGGTAGTAGCACAAATATTATAGCCACTCATGTTCTAAAGGTTAATTTTAAATACTGGATGTCATTTTGGGATTTCTACATGCTACTTGGAGAAGAGACGGATATCACCAAATAACTCCCAAAAGACAATCCAGCTTGTGCGTTAGGTTCCTTTTTGCTGGTAATGTGTGATTTAGTACAACCTGTTACATATTACTTGAAAAGGTGATGGGTTCAGCCAAATAACACCCCATGACGTACCATGAAGAAAAAAAGGGCACAGCATCCTAACTACTTAATAGGTTATGGGAGAGAAGATGGGCTTTGTCAAATAATTTTCATTGCTCTGAGATATTACTTTGCGTTATAATTTGATTCTTAATTTTTAAGAAACCAATTATGCCATTGTGTAAAGAAAACAGAAGTAATGATTTTGCTATCGTTATTAGTGAATTTAAAGATGGTAAGACTCTCTTTCGGGATCTAACCTTTTAGGCTATAGAAAACTTCCATTCAAAATTGTTATTAAATTTTGTTCCCACCCCACCCCCACCTACACACTTTTTTTTTTTTTAAACCATATAAGAATCCTGTTTTGTATACATTTCTCTGTCTGTTAAAGGGAGGCCATTTTGCTGCATTTCCTCTTTGAATCTAAAAGATTAACTGAAACATTTGGACTGCATTGATTGACATCTGCATGTTAAATTCAGCTCTTCTAACATTTATTAGATTCACAGCCACTTGTTGTATTCCATCCTTCTTCTGGTGATTGCATGGTTAGCCTGTCACTCAAGAACAGTTTGAAACTGCTTCTCTTCATCGAAATGCCTGGCTTTATTGCACTTGTTAGCATGCTCTTCTTTCTCTCTCAGCAAAGACCATGAGAGGTGTTGGACGTTTGCTGGTAGTCATTGCTGAAGGTGCTGACCTTGTTGCCTGTGACAAAAATGGTAGGCTTCTCCATAGAGATTATTTTAATTCACAGTAGTTGAGAATTGTTAATTTAATAAACTTCTTTTTTTCTTTTTTTTTTTTTTTTTTTTTTTTGGTAACATTGCAGTTTTATCTTTATGTGTTTATGCAACCACCTCTGCTACAGGCAGGATGTGACACAAGGCCAATTTTTAAACAGAGTACATGTTTGATAAATCAGTGTACCATATATAAAAATTAGATCTTTTTTTTTTCTCTATTTGAATCATATTTTTACCTTTCTTAAAATTTGGAAAAAAGTAACATGATATATGAAAAACACTGCTTACTTTCTTTTATCTTCAATATTAGATAAATAAACAAAAATACACTACTTTTGACAACCCCACCCCCAAAACATATGTTTACACAACCCTTCTGTCACAGGCAGAATTCAACCCAAAGTCAATTTTTAAGTTAGTTTGAGTTCAAAGTTTTCCTTCTAGACTGGTTTCCGTACCAATGCTAAAGAACCCAGCCTGCTCTACTATTTACCCATAACTGCAAAGAGAAGAAATATATTCATGCCCTTCACATGGGTATCAGAATGAAGTGAAAGGCTAGCACCTTCATCCAGGATTTGGACTCAGATTACCAAGTATATTTCTTACAACAAAAGTTATTAAATCATAAACACCTGAAGGAGTCAAATATATATTTACAAAATCCTTCCATTACAAACAGGATACAACCAGATTATTTTTTAAGCAAAATACAGCTGACTTGAATTCAGAGTTTGTTTTCTCCTAAACTGGTTGCCTAACCAAGGCTAAAGAACTCAATCAACCTTACTATTTACTCATAACTGGTAGAAAAAGTGATGGATTCATGCCTTTTTTAAGAGCATTAGCACAAAGTGAAATGCTGACAGCTTCGTCCAGGATTTGAACTTGGGTCTCTAATTCCATTTCCTATGACCATAATCATTACACTAAGCATACCTCACGATCTATGTTGTCTTGCACACTGTCACATTTTGCAAACAGGATCTTTTTGAGCACAAAGCTAAACACTTCTAATGCCATCTTTGCCCAGTCAGCTGGGGCTGTAGAATATACTGACTACCTCTCTGCAGAGGGGTAAGACTCCCCCAACAAGTGTTCTAGATATGACACTAAACAATCTGATGGTGAGGTTCCAGTAATGCTAGAGTTTGGGCAATGTAGAGTACCCCTTCATTGCCATCATTCCCAGGTTCACTCCACGCTTGGAGTGGTAGCACCTGATAGGGTCCTATCTATGGGTCAAATATAACTAAATTTCATACTTATGTAAAACTGAATTGTTTGAAATGGAACTGTTTTTGACATTGAAACTGTACTTAGGCTGAATTGTTTGAATTAGAACTTTGACTAAACTGAATTGCTTGAAATAGAAATGTTTTTAATAATTAAACTATAAAAATGGATTTGGTGTTAAATAACCTACAAAGGTTGATATGCCATAAAACCCAAACAACCAAGGGGGTGTCCTAGTGGTGTAATGGTTAAAGCGATGGACTACGGAATCATAGTATGCGAGTTCGTACTCCAGTCGCACTATTACATTCACTTTCGGGCAAATACCCCTGGGAAAGGTATGAACCCCCTTATCCTCCCAGCTATGGGTTAAATAGTACCACTACTGTTCTTCTAGGAGAATGGCTTTGGCATTAGATAACCTAAAAAGAGTTGATATGCCATTAAACAAAGAAACCAAACCAAACCAAATTAATACCCTTGGGAAAGGTATGAACCCCCTTATCCTCCCAGCTATGGGTTAAATAGTACCACTACTGTTCTTCTAGGAGAATGGCTTTGGCATTAAATAACCTAAAAAGAGTTGATATGCCATTAAACAAAGAAACCAAACCAAACCAAATTAATACCCTTGGGAAAGGTATGAACCCCCTTATCCTCCCAGCTATGGGTTAAATAGTACCACTACTGTTCTTCTAGGAGAATGGCTTTGGCATTAATTAACTTAAAAAGAGTAGATATGCCATTAAACAAAGAAACAAAACCCACCAACCACCATCTAATAACAAATCCAAGTTATATTCATTAAATATTACAAGTGAATTTTCTCCATCAACTAACTTATAGCATTTGATTTGCATTGTTATTTTTTAATGCACCAAATAAGCATAACACACAAAAAATATTGCTTATTTTCTTCCATCTTTAATTGTTAGTATTGATAAACAAAGTTGTGATACATTCTCCAGTCGCAACCTTTTCATGTTAGCTCTGGTATCTGCCATTCAAGACACCAATCTTGGTTGTTATACTCAGAACATTTGAGCCACTTCAGCCCTCTTCAAATGTCTTTTATCACGAGTAATTTCAAACTGAACCCTTTATTCAATCCATGAGGATAGACTTGTCCAATTCCATTGTCCATGCCTTGGATTTGTATTTATGCCTTTCCCAAGAGCCTTAGCAGGAAGTGAAACACCAACAGCGTCATCAGGGATTTGATTAAAACTTTAAATGTGTACATAGACTTTGCCTCAATATCAAAGTGATGCTGACCCAATCGGTAGGAGCTGTAGAATACATCAACTGTATCTCTGGAGAGAGGTAAGACTCCCTCCCCCCAACAACTTACCTGGATAGTAATCTGATGGTGTGGCTCCAGTAATACTGAAGCTTTGGGGAATGCAGAGTACCCCTTTATTGCCATCGTTCCCTGGAGTGGTAGCATCTAAAAACGTCCTATCTCTGGATCAAATACAACTAAACTGTGGACTTATGCTAAACTGAATTGCTTGAAATAAAATTGTTTTGACATTTAAACTGTATACTTATGCTAAACTGAATTGTTTGAAATAGAACTCTATATGTGTATAAAAATGGATTTGGCATTAGATAAGCTACAATGGTTGATATGCCATAAAACCAAACCAATGCATTCCCTTTATTCAATCAAATTAATTCAGTTTACTTATAACAAGGAATATTTTGAAAAAAATCAAACTCAAGGAACAAATATTACAATAAATTTGAAACTGTTCACAGAAATCTTTCACTCACTTTCTCTATATACAAGAGTCATTCAATAAACAAGGGGAATCTATTTATCTATGCAGGTCATTCAATAAAAAAGGGAATTCTTTTTTAAAAAGCAAAACAATTTTTTTGCATGTATGTATACTCAGCATAGTTTGGAACTGGCTTATAGCAAAAATTATTTTTATCTCACAAAAAAATTTGTTTTGAAGTTATTCAAAATGGCAGCAAATCAAACAGAATACTCCAAGCTCGAACAGAGGTCTATCATATAATATTTAGTGGCTTAGAACTGCAACCATCTGAAGAATGTGTGTTGCATATAGAAAAGCATATTTGAGTCAAAAAAATATTTACAAATGGGCTAATCATGGGTTTTCTACTGCAAGCCTGAGTAAAAAAAAAAAACAGTGCATGGAGTGGAAACACTGACTCTCTGATAAAAAAAATGCTTTCTACCACAGTGGTCAGTAAAGAAGGTCATGCTGACAGTGTTCTGGGACATATAAAGATTCATCATTATTAATTTCCTTGAAAAAAGTGCAACTGTAAACAGGTGCCAACTCCTTTGACAAAATTTACCTTATTCCTTGAGTGATCCTTGTAGATAAGTAAGTAAAGTTGTCTCCCTTTAGTCGAGGGTGACCCGAGGGCTCCCTTTTCAATATTTACTACACCAAGGTGTAGGGGAGAACGCGACTCCATTCCTTGGATTGCTCCACTTTACCCTTGATCCTTACTTTCTAATGCTGAGTGTTAAGCAAGGCAGCATCAAGTACCATATTTTGAGTCTTTGGTATGACTCAACCAGGGATTGAACCCCTATCTCACAGACCATTGGCGAACACTCTTCTCATTAGACCAATGATTTTTGTACATAACTAAAAATATGCTAATTTTCTCAATTTTTAAAAATTTCTCACTGATAGAGCTGCAGTTACAATTCAGTCCAATACCTTCTTTCTTAATGAAGTTATTCACATATTTAATCTTCAATTGCTTAAAGAACATATTTTTGCTAGGGAGTTGTTTTGTCTAACCTTAGAATTTAGATTGTTACTCTCCAAATAACTAATTGACCAACCCTTTTCAAAAATCCCAGAGAGAAATAATAGTAATCATAGAAAAACAATCCACAAAATAAACTTTTCCAAATAAAGCTCACCATGAGGGTATAGACACTAGAACTTTGTAAAAACCATAAAGAGAGGAGGTAGTCTTAACTCGACTACACATCGGTCATTCATGGCTGACTCATGCTCTTATTCTAAAGCAGGAAGAACAGCGCAAATGCAAGTGACACAATAATCAGCTTAAAACACATCCTTCTGTAATACAAAAATTTAACCCCTTTCAGAAAGGTATACTTTCCAGCAAGAAACCTAACAGCTCTTTCAACTAAAAACCAGTTATATCAGAAACTTTCTAAAGAAAACAGGACTGTAAAATGAATTATGAAAATTTATACAAATTACTAAAATGAAAATCTTGTTTTAACATAAAATAACCCTAGTAGGCTTGACATGCTGTAAAACCCACCAACCAACCAACCAACAACATTTGACTCTCACAACAAGACTTCTTGGGATTGATATTTTGTTGTCAGTCACACAGCTGGGCATCAGAGTCAACAATGGTTGAGGCAGACACTAGATTATGCATTTAGCATTAAGACTATCAGTTATTTTGCCCCAATCTCAGGTCCCAAATTTAACAGAAAGAAAAGGGACATTACCACTGCAAAATAACTTACAAAACAGATTAGCTGAGATGAAATATTCCAAGGCATCATCAATGGAACGGGAATAGTCTCGCTCTGGAAATTGAATCAAGGGTTCCCTGAAAAATATCAACTATGACGAAAGACACCAAATGGAGACTGAAGGGTACACTGGCCAAAATGTTGTGAGTATAACAAAATGAAACTAAAAACTCAAACTCAAGGAAGATATGTTATGCTAAATGGATTTTCTTGTTGATGGGAGAATCTCAATAGCTAAAGTGTTGGACTGTGGCTCAAAGTAAATGAATTACAAGTCTAATAATGCTATCACATTCACTTTAGGACTAATACCCTCAGGAAAGATATGAATCCCCCTATCCTCTCATTTATGGGTTAAATAGTAGTACTGCTGTACTTCTACAATGATGGTTTTGACATTAAATAACCCATGAAGGTTGATATTCTTTTTAAACAAAAAAAAAAACAAGCCAAATCATCTGTTGATCCCAATGTATGCGGGCTCAACATTTCAGTTTTAGATGTGAATCATTGGACTACCTACACAGATGATTTGTTTAAAGTGGTTTTAACAGCAGTAACTGGGGCCAAAAATCATAGACACGAGTCTCGTACTGATGAAGATGTATATCTTTATTTGTGCACGTGTTCAGCGTAAAAAACATGCATGCACATTCTCCAACTATACATTCTCCAACATGAAAACTCTTTTTGCCTTGCTAGTGATCCACAAAGAAAAACGTCAGTCTCGCATACCGGTCAATTTGAAAAAGACCGAATTCGCGCCAGCCAGTGTTCAAGCCAGAAGTTCCTCTCGCACCTTCCACCTGGAAGCGACCAGTGCAGGAGGCAAAGTTCAATCTAAAAAACTATACCAGTTGAAATGCAAACTCTTACATTTACATTGGTGAAGCCTTGTGTAGGATGAGTCAGATTTTTTGAGGCGAGGAAGTTTCTATGGCATAATGACTGATACGCTGGACTGCAATATTGTAGTTAGCAAGTTCAAACTCCAGTCGCACTATTACATTCACTTTTGTACTTATAACCTTTGTAAAGATATGAAAGTTTCACTACTGTTCATATACAAGGATGACTTTGGCATTAAATAACCTACAAAGGTTGATATGCCATTAAAAACCAACAAACCAAACCACACTTTTTGTATAAGCTGATAACAGAAAATTGGTAAACTGATGTGCCACAGATTCACTTGAAAAACACTTCCTTCTAGACTGGTTACCTTATCAAAGCTTACAAATCAGTCTGTCCTACTATTTACCCATAGTTGGATGGAGGAGAGGTTTCTTGTATTTCCTGTGGGCATTAAAGCAAAGTGAAGTACAAACAACATCCTCTAGGATTTAAACTTAGCTCATCCAATCTATTTCCTTGTGACAATTTATATATATATGTGTATGCATCATGGCTGCCACCTCGGATATTTGAGTATGGCTATCACATGACATCATTTCAAATTTGACAATTCTATAATATCATTTTGTTAAAGAATAATCATTGTGACCCCATTTGGAGCAGAAGAGATTTAGTCTTATGGGAAACAGTTATCACTCAATTTCTGTAAGACCTCCTGATGTGAAGGCATAACACATATACTTATATATATATATATATATACCAAGCCCTGAAGACCTACCAGAGGCAATGAACGATAGGGAGAAGTGGCGAGAGAGGGTCAGGGATATCCGTGCTAGCGGCACGACATGATGATGATATATATACCAAACCTGCCACACAGAAAGGTAAATTTTTCAGCAGAGTTTAACAGGTTTTCAATTCAGAGTTTTCTTTCTTAACTGGATGCCCTACCAAAGTTGAAGAGCCCAGTCTGCCCTACTATTTACTCATAGCTTGAGGGAGACTAGTTAGATTCATACCTTTCCCAAGAGTATTAGTACTCTGTGAAATGCAAACAGCCTCGTCCAGGTTTTGAACTCAGGTCTCTAATTCCATTTCCTATGATGCTAACCATTACACCACATAAAACGGTTTATTACACATCTGTATATCTATCTTTTTTTTTTGTTTCTCCATATTTTTCTCACTCTGTCTATATCTACGAGTATCTATTGCTGTCTTTCTCTATATATATAAACAAAAATGTGCTAATTTTGTCAATTGGATAAAATTTCACTCTTATGATAGCTGTTATAATTTAGTCAAACAATATCTACTTCTCTCTCTCTCGAAAAATTTTATTCTGATTTATTCATATTTCTATAACAAATGTTCATGGATTTGTGCTTACGAGTTTGCTTGATATATTCTTCAATTAACAGCATGTTTTTCTACTTCTTGTCGATAAGACATTTATAAATAAGTAAAACAATGGCATTTTTTTTTTAAATAATTTTGAATGGTTTGTTAATTTTTTTCATGCTTAATCTCACTTTCATCATTCGCAGACATTCAGAGCAGGCTTTCATGAATGTAAATTCATGAATGATTGATTTCTATGATTTAAAAAAAAAAAATTTTTGAACATTTTTGACATCAGAGAAAATAAACCTGAAATAACCAAACTACTGTCTTTGATCGAGATCTCTTCTCATCTAAATAAACATGAAATAACCAAACTACAGTCTTTCATCGAGATCTCTTCTCATCTAAATAAACTTGAAATAACCAAACTACAGTCGTTGATCAAGATCTCTTCTCATCTAAATAAACATGAAATAACCAAACTACAGTCATTGATCGAGATCCCTTCTCATCTAAATAAACAGGAAATAACCAAACTACAGTCTTTCATCGAGATCTCTTCTCATCTAAATAAACATGAAATAACCAAACCAAGCAAATCCAACAATGTCTGTCTATAGAGTATCCAACCATTTGCAGGTGTCTCAAAGAAAGTTGTCAGAGACAAAGACAAGATATCAGGAAAGGAAAAATCAGACACATGGTCACAGAAAAATCCTACTCACTTTATTGCTGATATTACTACTTCATTCTGGTCCAGTTTCAAAAACAGGATGATGTGAAATGGTATTTTCATGTTGTTCAAGGAATGATCTGTTCTTTGACAAATTGTAACCCACTTCCAATTGGGGAGTGGGCATTTTCCCTTATCCTTTAAATTTACCTTGTGACTTGTCTTTCTTCCTGTAACTAACTGACTGACTCTTTTTAAAACTACCCAAGCCTCATATCTGATCGTCTCTTTCACCTACAGAGAGTTTTTATGATTGACCTTTTTGTTATCGGTCATATCAGGGTCACTAGTAGGAGGCTGCCATTTACACATTTGATATTAACAAAAAATAGCCTACTAATTGTACTTTAGTCTCTTTTAAACTACTCTTTTGATCCCATGTACTTATGTTATCAAGTTATCTACTTTTCAAAACAATCTTAAAAAGCCCTTGTTTGAAATCGCCATCCGCTACCTTGGCACATTCTCTTTAATCTCATTTGTAGTATTTCAACAACAATTTTAGCTTTGAGAAAAGCTACAAAACATATATGGACTGAGACAGTCAAGTACTGACAGACCTTGTTGAGATGATATTTTTTAAAAAAAAGCCTGTGTAAAATGCAAAGAATCTCCTGCTTCAGTCATTCTTGCACATGACAGTCACACAGTACACAAGCTTATTCATCAGGGTCTTACTACCAACTGGTTTACCCTGTAAGAGAGTGTCTGTTTACACATGCACTGTAAAGTCTCCGCAGTAAAATCCTAAGTAGCATAAATGCTACAAAATCAGTTGTTAAAAAATTGAAAATGACTGAATAGGTCACATATTTCAAGAATTTCCCTGAATTTTGTGAGTTGAGTCATTCTCTGCCTTTTCAAACAAAACTGCTTATTTTCTGTTTAGGATCATGTGACTACTCAAATGCAGTAAGTATTAATTAGAGAAGTTATCTCAATATATATATATATATATATTGTCATCCACTGACAGACTGTTTCGTCGTATGACAACTCATCAGTGTGACTAGACACGTAGGACGCTTGAAGCTGGGATCAAAACCTACCCAACTTTACCTTAGACTTAGTATCAGACTGTTCAGCCAACAAGCGTACCACCTTTAATCTGTCTCTCATCTTCAGAGATATTATTACATTTTCAACTTCAGATCATCATCAAATATATACAAGTGATTTTATAGACAGCTAATATAATAGTAAACCTTACATTCTTTATATTACATGAGGTCTACTTTGTGCTCATCTTTATCATTATAATTTATCAAGAGAGATAACTATTAAATACTATTTATTTGCAATAAATTATAAATTGCATGAATACGATGTGATTTGACATTGAGTTTAATGGCTGCCAAAGGCAGCTTTTACGTAAGTTAATATTAAGTTCAATCTAGATTTTTAAAATTATTTTCTTATGATGTCAAAAATTATGAAATGTAATTAAATAATTTTTCATTTGTGTTTTTTTTTTTAAACTGAAAAGTAAATGAATTGTATGATATTTGGCAAAACTGTTCATATCATAAATTTTTCTTTTTTCTTTTTCTCTCGCAAACATTCCATTGAAGAAAGAAAAGTTCTTCTCAGGGGCAAACTTGATGATAATCTGGGTCCTTGAGTAAAAACAAATATTGGGCCCCCTTAATTCATCCCACCCTACCACCCACTCTGTACTGATTGGTACAATCTTCAAATTTTCTACAAAGTCTGACACACAAAATAGGCTTACAGTACCTGCTGTAACTGGGAGGAGTCTACAAGACGTAATTGCCAACATGCTTGACTGTGACATCATAGAAATTCAGTTCCAAAAGCTGCTGGCAAAAAATGAAAATAAACCAAACATAGGAACCACATAGATGCACAGGAAAAAAGTCTAAAAGAAAATGGGCTACAAAAAAAAGCAGAACAACCCCCCCAAAAAAAAACTTCAGTAAAAGGTGGCACTTACACAAGTCGTAGATTCTCTCTTTTGGTAGAGTTATCTCTTCTGTGTTACACCTTAATAACCCATTCCTTTGAACTGTTCCTAAAACACCATTTTTTTCTGGTGTTTCTGAGTGAAGGATCTGTTTTCTTTAGAAGACTTATGTCCTTTAAACGGCTCTCCCTCTTCTCTAACATAGTAGTTCTTACTAAATGGAGAAGGAGAAACGAAGAAAGAATTCATGAAAGTTAAAGAATAATATTTCAGGATCTGCAACCATTCAGTCTCAAACACGAAGCAAAAATTTGAAGAGAAGCTCTACAGTACATGGTCCAGATGTCACAAAGATCTGGACCAGCTGACTGATTCTTGAATCCTGGTTATATTCTTCGGTGTTCGGATTGTTATCAGAGGCCCAGATGGTGAGGAACCTATTGTCCTATGATCTTCACTATTCTTGACCCACTTGAAAATCTAACTCCTGTTTGGAAATGTATTGAAATTAAACTTCCTTCTGTATCTTGCTTGTACAACCTTGAAAGACTTAGTTTTGTAATATGTCTTCAAACAAAAGATCTTCTGCACCATCATCCAAGGCATGATTTCATTATATTTGGTCAAATATATCAAATTGTTAACTGTTTTTTGACAATAATCTGAAAAGAAAAAGCAAATAAAGTTAGCAGAGAAGTCTCTACTTTGTTTCAACGATTGTGAGACACCCTGTACATTCTTTGGCCTTATTGCATTGGTCAAAATGTAGTAGTAGTCAAGGGTGACCAGAAGGCTCCCTTTCCAATAGCTGCTACACCAAGGTGTAGGGGAGGGCACTACTCTTTTCCCTTGGATTGCTCCACTTTAACCTTGATCCTTACCTGATAATGCTGAGAGTTAAGCAAGGAGGTATCAAGTACCATTTTTAAAGTCTTTGGTATGACGCAAACTGGGATTGAACCCATGTCTCCCAGACCATTGGCGAACACTCTACCCACTGGGCCAATGAGCTGGTTAAATGTTGTTAAAAAAAGAAGTGTGAAGATATTAATCTTCATTTCATAAAATAATGACAATAACTTTTTTAGTCCTGCGATACTATGGGTTTGTAACCTGGATTTGGGTGCAGGTTGTACAGAATATTGGCAGTTATCCTTGCAACAAATTTACTTTCTCCACATTGAGTTGCCAGAATAAGAAATCAGTCTACCCTACTATCTAAGAAGGCGAAAAAGATAGTTTTATGCCTTTCATTTATGTGAAGTGAATACCAACAGCTTTGGTCTGGATTTGAACTAAACTCACTAGTTTTATTCTGACAACCACTACACTATACACACTCCCAAGCAAGAAAATGCAGTAGATGGAAGTTAATAAGGATGTGGATATTAGTCCAAAGAACACTAGAGGTTTCTGAATTATGGAGAGTTTTATATTTGTTTTCAAGCTAATCTTAATTAGATGATTAATTATTCCTATTAAATACAATTTAATTTTTTCTTTAATTTTAATTTTTGCGTTTCTGTTACCAGGAAAGAGTGATCCCTATTGTGAAGTCAGTATGGGGACTCAGGAACATAAGACGAAAGTGATAAGTGGGACTTTGAATCCAAAATGGAATGATTCAATGCAGTTTGTTATCCGAGATGTCCAACAAGATGTCCTATGTATTACAGTCTTTGATCGAGATCTCTTTTCACCTAATGGTAAGTTTGCATATAATGCTTTCTATAAAGTTTATAGACCCAACAAAAAGCTCTCATGTCTGAGAGATTTAGAATATGCTAGCTGTATCCTCTAAAACATTTGTTTTGGTATGACACTAAACTGCATCTGATGGTGAGGCTGCAAATTTTTGAGATCCAGGAAGTCTGGAGTCAATCCTTCATTACCATTACTCCCAGGTTCACTCTGACCCATAGTGCTAGTACCTGTTAGGTTACTATCTATAATTCAAATTGACCTGTTTGAAAATTATTAATATTAGATAGAAATACTTTAAACTATATAACTGTGTGCTAATTTTTCATATTACATAGGAATATTTGATTCAATATAAGTAAAAGTAGTAAAGTTGGCAACCATAGTCGAGGGTGACCAAAAGGCTTCCTTTTCAATAGCTACTACACCGAGGTATGTAGGGGAGGGTACTACTCCTTTCCCTGGATTGCTCCACTTTACACTTGATCCTTACCTTATAATGCTGAGTGTTAAGCAAGGTGGCATCAAGTACCATTTTTTGAGTCTTTGGTATGACTCGACCTGGGATTAAACCCCAGTCTCCTGGACCATTGGCAAACACTTTATTTATTAGACCAATGGCCCAGTTTGATTCAATATAACTGTATACAAACATGATTATTATTTTTTTAAATGGAAGTACTTACTTAAAACAATATGACTGTATAAATTATTAGTATTTGATAGAATATTTTAAACTATGTAACTGTATGCAAATTATTTATATTAGGAATAGTTAAAACTATGTAATTGCTTAAATTATTAGTATTAGATTAGAATACTTTAAACTCTATTACTATGTGCAAATTATTTGTATAACATTGAAATATTTGATACCATATGGAAATCAAACCTGACCGATAAAATGAAACGCTGTTTATATCGAAATCAAATCTAACCGATAAAATGAAACGCAGTTTCTTCCAGGCAGCGGTCGTGTCAATACTACTGTATGGATGCATCACTTGGATGCTAACAAAACAGCTCGAGAAGAAGCTAGACAGCAATTACACAAGAATGTTGTGAGCAATATTGAATAAGTCCTGGCGGCCACACCCCACAAAGCACCAACTATACGACCACCTGCCTCCCATCACGAAAACTATCCAAGTTAGACGAAACAGACATGCAGGACACTGCTGGAGAAGCAGGGACGAGCTCATAAGTGATGTACTCCTATGTACCCCACATATGGCCGAGCAAAAGCAGGACGACCAGCTTGAACATACATACAGCAGCTATGTGAGGATACAGGATGTAGCCCTGAGGACCTGCCGGAAGCAATGAATGGTAGGGAGAGGTGGCGAGAGAGGGTCAGGGATATCTGTGCTGGCGGCACGACATGATGATGAACGGTAAATGATGGTTGTTATAAAAGAATAATTACTTGGAACCATATAACTGAATAAATTATCAGTTTTAGAAGAGAATGCTTTAAACTGTAAAACTTGTGCAAATCACTTGTATTAGATATTAAGATACATGATAGCCAATAACTATATGAAAACTAATGCAAAATGATGAAGGTGCTCATGGCATAATTGATACTGTCATAGAAAATAGACATGGTGGCCTGAGTTCAAATCCTGAACTAGGCTATTTGTGTTTCACATTGCTGTAATACTTTTTTTGAAAGTTATTCATCCAACTATTTTGATTCCCCCTTTGGGTAAATAGTAGAACAGATAGAACTCTTTAACCTTGGTAAACTGCAAGAAATACACTCAAAGCCCTGCCAACATGGCAGTGGGTATTGATTGGTTTGGTTTGGTTTCTTTGTTTAATGGCATATCAACTCTTTTTAGGTTATTTAATGCCAAAGCCATTCTCCTAGAAGAACAGTAGTGGTACTATTTAACCCATAGCTGGGAGGATAAGGGAGTTCATACCTTTCCCAAGGGTATTAATTTGGTTTGGTTTGGCTTCTTTGTTTAATGGCATATCAACTCTTTTTAGGTTATTTAATGCCAAAGCCATTCTCCTAGAAGAACAGTAGTGGTACTATTTAACCCATAGCTGGGAGGATAAGGGAGTTCATACCTTTCCCAAGGGTATTAATTTGGTTTGGTTTGGCTTCTTTGTTTAATGGCATATCAACTCTTTTTAGGTTATTTAATGCCAAAGCCATTCTCCTAGAAGAACAGTAGTGGTACTATTTAACCCATAGCTGGGAGGATAAGGGAGTTCATACCTTTCCCAAGGGTATTAATTTGGTTTGGTTTGGTTTCTTTGTTTAATGGCATATCAACTCTTTTTAGGTTATTTAATGCCAAAGCCATTCTCCTAGAAGAACAGTAGTGGTACTATTTAACCCATAGCTGGGAGGATAACGGGGTTCATACCTTTCCCAAGGGTATTTGCCCGAAAGTGAACGTAATAGCGTGACTGGAGTATGAACTTGCGTACTACAATTCCACAGTCCATCGCTTTAACCATTACACCACGAGGACACCCCCAGGGGGTATTGAATAAGTAAAAGAACATGACATTGTATTGTATAAGTGTATTGTATAAGTAAAAGAAAAAAATCAGACCATAAGTGATAAAGGGTAAAGGAGGTGCCCGTGGTGTAATGGTTATCGTCATAAGAAATGGACACGGCAACACGTGTTCAAATCCTGGGCGAGACTGATTACATTTCACATGGCACTAATACCCTTGCGAAAGGTATAAATCCAATTATTCTCCCTCCAGCTATGGGTAAATAGTAGGACAGACTGGGTTCCTCAGCCTTGGAGAGGCAACTAGTCTAGGAGAAGGAATACTCTGAATTCTAACCTGTTAAATTCCACTTAAAAATTGAGCTTGTGTCATATCCTGCCCGAGTGGAGGGGTTGGTAAATATGATAAGTGATAAAGATTACATACCTATTGCCAACCTACAAACATTTTGTTAGATGAGAATAAAAAGTAATGTTGTCGATCAGAAGGCTCCTTTTTCAATAGCTACTACACCAAGGTGTAGGGGAGGGCACTACTCCTTTCCCAGGATTGCTCCACTTTACCCTTGATACAAATCTTATATTGCTGCGTGTTAAGCAAGGAGGTATCAAGTACCATTTTTAAAGTCTTTGGTATGATGTGACCTGGGATTGAACCCAACTCTCCTGGTCCATTGGCAAACTCTCTAACCATTAGGCCAATGAGCCGATGTTTTTTTTGTTTTTTTTCTCTCAAATTTTTATATATTAGAATTGGGATGCTTCTTTGATGTCAGCAAATATGATATCTGTTTAAAAAAATCTTTTTTCTTTTTTGTTTACAGATTTTTTGGGACGGACAGAAATTTGTGTGGCTGAAATTTTTGAAGAAAGCAAAACACGCCGAGGACCAATTATGAAAAGAATGCAGTTACATGAAGTTGCATCAGGAGACGTGGTTGTCAAACTTGATCTGCAACTCTACGATTCATAGCTGAGCACTGGTTAACAAGCTCGGCCCGAACTTAACCAAACTTTATCTCATTTCAATCTAAATGCTATCAATGTGATGTAAATTGCAGACGACTGAGTTTTACTTTTACTAACCTACAAATAAACGTTGGTGTTGCTTAGTTCCAAAAAACCTCAACAGTGATTTTTAGCACATGTATATAACAATGTGTGTTATTTTGTTATAAAAAAATTAATTTTATTCTAATTTATTGACCAAATGACCTTCTATTTCAATATAAATATATACTAATTTATGACTGAAGTTTTTCATATATTCAAAAATTAATTTCTGCAAAATGACCTAACGTGAGTTATTTAAAGCAGATGTGCCTATTTAATAATTGTTCGGTACTAAATTCTTTTCTTGGTTGTTTGCTAAACTGCTGAGATTAAATATGTTCACTATTCTATATATTTTTTCAGACTATCATCCTCATTTTTGTTGTTTTTTTTTGTTGCACATTCCATTTAGTACACTCTCCAACCTTCCCCAGATGTCTTTAAAACTCACTCTGTATCTTTCCTTCCTCTCTTTCATCTTCTCAATTAGAAAGGCTATTTTAGCGAATCATAGGACCAAGTGTTAAGGTCTTGAGCTAGTAATAGTAATATGAGAACAGATGAAATTGGAAGAGACCTGCCTATTTTTATTAAGGAATAGATCTTTTTTCTTTTATTTCTTCCTCTCTTCAACTAGAACAACACAATCTATCAGAATCATAGGACCAAGTGTTAAGGTCTTGAGCTAGTAATGTTAATATGAAAACAGATAAAATTGGAAGAGACCTGCCTATTTTTATTAAGGAATAGGTCTTTTTTCTTTTATTTCTTTTTCTCTTCAACAAGAATTCTTCATTCTTGGAGAAGTTTTAAAACTTTGAAGCAAATTAAGCACACTACTCAAGGTTCACTGTAGAGCAATTTGAATTTATTGCAATATCTGCTGGGGAACAGGTCCCACTCAATATTACCTTGCTATCACTGGCATAGTATTCAGCATAGAGTCACTTTAACAAGAGAGGCTGATTTTTGTACGTCTTTGCTAGGCGAAAAATAGCACCAGTCTCTGTGATAAGTGTCATGTATGCACTTAGCTACTCCATTCAATTCTCATTGGGTGCCCCATTCATATGGCCTTGTGCCACATCTAAGCAAAAAGCTATGTAAATTACTACTCCAATCTTTCAACTTTGGTTTAACAGAGGAGATATTACTGCAGGGTTGGGGATAGTCCACACCAGGATCACCACTTTTTGTTTTTTTTGCTATTTCCCCCTGAAAGCCAACAATTGAAGATGATCGCATCATCATCATCATCATCATGTCGTGCTGGTAGCATGGATATCCCTGACCCTCTCTCACTGCTTTTCCCTATCGTTCATTGCCTCTGGCAGGTCTTCTGGACTACATCCCGTATCCTCACATAGTTGCTGAATGTATGTTCATGCTGGTCGTCCTGCTTTTGCTCGGCCATATGATCACATACTACTCTTTAATTCTAACAAAAAAGACAGGGAAATATAGTTTCTCTTAGCCATTTTTTATTTCTGGTATGAAACCTTGGTTCTTAGTCCTATGATTCTGTTCATATGTTGGAACCTGTAAGATGAAAAGGGAAAGAAGAAAACAATATACTCCGTGAATTATAAATACCAAAAATAACAGGCACCTGAAGAAGGCCAAAAAATATGTTGGCTGAAATATTGTGCTAAAGACAACAAAGATGAAGATAATTAAAGAAAATATATAGAATAACTAAATTTGTTGTTCTATTTGATGATAATTTAAAAGATTTTAAATACAAGATAAACATGATCGTGCAAGTGCACTTATATTATTTAAAAAAACATTTTTCTCATCATTAGTGGAATTAAAACCTCTTTTGTTTCCTTAAAGTTGGTCCAAAATATCACCTCTGTCTCATAATAGTTAATAGATTTATTGTATGAATCCTGGAGTAGGGGGCGGGCAAAAGGATGCAACTTTCTTTTTAAAAACTTGTATTTAAACTATTTTAATTTCTTTGTAATCCTGAAAATTCTAGATGGAGATGACCCAATTCTTGAAGATTTCTTTTTAAGAGATTTTCTGGTTTATTGAGTTAAACACTCAGATACATCACTGAGAATTTTGACTGTGAATAAAGATGACCAATTTATCCTTTTTTGATTCTGTAAGCTCCAAATCTCACAAAATTTATCACCCAAACATAATATAAGCAACTTCTTTAAAAATTCAGTCTGAGGAAATTTCACATTAAATTCATCTCTTGTACATTTGTAAGATTTATAGTGGAAATATATTTGTCCTTGAAAGATAACTGAGCTAACAAAACTCAAAGGAATGGATGCTCATATGAGGCTAGTGTATAATGTAATTACCTAAACTCTTAAATACTCTTGCCTCTGTGTACAGCCGGGGTCCCCAACCTTTGCAGCCAAAGGGCCATAAAGCTTAACTCAGAAGGGCCCAGGTCCACAATCTTAAAGCAACAAAAAAAAAGCTAAATTCACAAAGTAACAATCATGATTTATTAATGAAACATCTGATGTTAAAGGGTTAAATCAAGCAGTTGACAGAAGGAGCATATCAGACAAGTGATGGTTTGACAATTGTGAATGAATTATGCTCTTGGTATGCTTTATTTTCGAGAACCACTGTTCCCAGAGGGATGTCGTGCCAAACACGCTCACTACTTGCTAGGTGTGAATGATAAGGTCACAGAATAACCCAAGTGGAAGTGTGTGGTTCTTATTAAAATTGAAATTGAAGATATTGCAGGCAAGAAACTTGTATTTGATATCATCTGAACACTGAAGATCAAAGAATTCCAACTGCAGTTATAATGGTTCTTCTTCATCGTCAACCACAAAAGGTGAAGAAAGATGAAGAAAAAATTTTGGAAAGTTGGAGAATATGATTTCATGTAAGCAAAACAGCTGAAAAATTCAGTGCAGAGATATAAACTGCAGACAGTGATGTTGATATCATCAGAAAAAGATGACAGACAAGGAAAGTGAAACAGGTTGTCATCTCCAGATAAGATTTTCAAAGGTGGAACTTTAACTCAAACGCAGAGATACATGATTAATTGATTTTAATGGCATGTCAACCCATCTAGTGTTATTTTATGCCTAGTGGTTAGGAAGTCGCATTTGTATTTATGTTTTTGTGTAGTTATTTCTTAAGATTTTTTTTGCACATGGTCCTATTAAATAGAGTTAATTTTTAAACAGATCTATGGGACACTGACAGGTTCTACCACTCCAGGTCAGAGTGGATCAGGGAGTAATGGGAATGAAGGGCTACTCCACATTCCCAGAGTTCTAGAACTAGAACCTCACCATCAGATGCAGTTTTGTGTTATACCCTGGACACAAAGAAATAAGTGCGATCTTGTCAATATAAGAAAAAATTCAGAACAATACAAGGTCGAGTGGAAAACAAGGCACTTTCATTAGAGGAACTGAGTGAAGGATTGCACAGATGAACCTCAAGAGCCACAGTCTGGAGACCCCTGAAGTACAGTGTTGGTACGTGACTAATATTGGAGCATGAAGTTTATATACGCATAAATTCTAAATTTTAATAAAGTTGCATCCTTTATAAAACACATTCTATGAGCAAATATAATGACTATTATGGGACCGAGGTCATTTCTGTTTTAGTTATACTGCTGATATTATTTGGGGGGGGGGGTCTCAAACAAGCTGATCAAATGAAAGACTCAATTATTTGAAAACTGGGGTCTCAAACACGCTGATCAAATGAAAGACTCAATTATTTGAAAACACAAGAAAAAATTTTGAATTTTTTCAACAAAGCTCAACTTAGTTTATACATATTTTTTATTATCATCTCTACAAATTTTATTGAATCAATTTTCTTTTAGCACTTTCAATAGCAGTTTTCCAGCATAATTACTGTATTTGATGGCAAGTACAATGTATAGGTGGGTGTTTCCAATTACCTATTAACCCTTTCAGCCCAGAGCCTAAATTTACTCTCTTCCATTTGAGCATAGTCTATGCACTGGTAAACTGGTGCTGTGGTATGAAGGAAAATAAGAGTACCTCTGGTATACCGATGTAACAGACTCAAAGGGTTATGTTCCTTCTGAGCATTTTCTTTTATGGCATCTCTCAGGGCAGTGGTAGCTATTTGGCAGTACCCATCTCCTCTCCTATTGTTTATTAGGTTTTTTGGTTGCCAAGCCAAACATTTTCCTTTATAGCATCCCTCTGGCCAATGAGAGTTATTTGGCAATGCCTATGTGTGGGTGCTATTCTGAATTTTATATTTATGGCTTCTCTCAGAGTAAAGCTCCAAGTATTATACAACAGGTGATATTGAGTTACATGGTTCCTGCTTGTGATGTAATGGATGTTGTCGTACGAAATGGACTTGGTAGCCAATTTCAAATCCTGGACAAGGCTTTATGCATTTCACATTGCACTAATACCCTTGGGAAAGGCATGAATCCAACTATTCTCCCTCCAGATAAAATAGTTGGGCAGGCTTGGCTCTTTAACCTTGGTCTGCAAGCAAGTCTAGAAGAAGGAAAACTCTGAATTCATGCCTATTAAACTCAGCTTAAAAAATTGACCTTGTGTCACATCCTGTTCATGTGGAGGGGTTGGGTAAATGAATACATGTTACCTGCTGCAAAATTGCCACTCACATCTTATATGCAAAGTTTGGGTATTTGGTTGGCTAATTCTTTCTGAGTCTCCATAAAATATCAATACTTGTATCAAGTCTAATGTTATAATTGTGTATATTAAATGTAACAGGGAAGTGTCTTATATGCCATCAAATACAGTTATCCTTTTCTAAGTTTAGCTTAGGTTGGCACAAGGCTCGAAGTTTGGGACACCTGGTGTGAACGAAACTCATTAACAATGGTCTGCGTGCCTCGCTTGCTCACCATTGCACTATGTAATGTGCCCATGCTCTAAAATGTAGTAGCTAATGGCTTTTCTGTTTCTTTTGTGTTTTTGTTTGTTTTTTATATATTTACCTCTTTAAATATATACTTTTTAAAAATAAAATGAAACTGAAATACCTAAAAATGATTGTTTTTGTATCTTTACATTGCTTTTAAAAATGAGATTTTTATTTTTTGTTTTATTTTTTATTCTTTATTTTTTAAAGAAAGTTAATACCAGGCCATTGGCCTAATGAGTAGAGTGTTCGCTAATAATCTGGAAGACTGTGGTTCAATCAATCATACCAAAGACTCAAAAAATAGTACTTGATCCTGCTTTGCCTAGCACTCAGTATTATAAGGTAAGGATCAAGGGTAAAGTGGAGCCATCCAGGGAATGGAGTCGTGCCCTCCCCTACACCTCAGTGTAGTAGCTATTGAAAAAGGAGCCTTCCGGTCACCGTTGACTAAGGGAGACAACTTTACTTTTACTTTTATAACAAATGAAGATAAGATTTTCTGGATATTCAAAAAAAAATTGCCTAATTTTTTAGTTTGAACTTTGACCCTAAAATTTAGCCTTAAAATTTTAATGTGAAATACATTCCAGCTTTTAAAATTGTTTTGTTTTATTGAAATTTTAATTTTATAGATTGTTTTGGGTTTTTTTTTTGTTTAATGACATATCAACCTTCTTGGGTTATTTAATGCTGAAGCCATGCTTGTAGAAGAACAGTTGTTATACTATTTAACCCTGGAGGCGCCTGTGGTGCAATGGTTATTGTCATAGGAAATGGACACAGCGACACGAGTTCAAGTCCTGAACGAGACTGATTGCATTTCACATAGCACTAATACCCTTGGGAAAGGTATGAATCCAATTATTCTCCCTCCAGCTATGGGTAAATAGTAGGACAGACTGGGTTCTTCAGCCCTGGTGAGGCAACTAGTCTAGGAGAAGGAAAACTCTGAATTCAAACCTGTTAGACTCCACTTAAAAATTGACCTTGTGTCATATCCTGCCCAAGCGGAGGGGTTGGTAAATATGGTAATACTATTTAACCCATAGTTAGGTGAATAAGAGAGTTCATTCCTTTCGTAAGGCAATAGTCCAAAAGCAAAGCATGATGTGTTAGAACTTGCTTACTACAATGCCACATTTATCTAAATTTCTGTGATGAAACTTGATGATTTTTATCATTTAGTGTATTCGGACTAGTGTTTTCATTTTCATTGTTATATTCCCAATGTTTCAGACGGTGCATCCTTCAGCCTTCTTCAGGTGTTTCATGTCGAACGCGGGTGTCCAAACAGTATGTTGAGGTGAGGTTAAAAAGTTGGGTATGGCTAACCATTTATGGAAAGAAAAGGGAAACCATCTTCCTTTATGGGTTGAGGTTAAAATAATAGATGGGGAAGAACATTAGAGGGTATAAGATGTCTTAAAAAAGCAGCGCATATGTTGGATTACACTGACCTGTTGAGCAAACCAAATGTAGACATGAATACAATATGGGAATCAATAATCGGAAAATCTAAAAAAAAAATTGCTATATGAGCTAAGGAAAAAAATTATACATAGTAGTAAGTAAAGTTGGTGACCGTAGTCAAGGGTGACCCAAAGGCTCCCTTTTTGATAGCTACTACACTAAGTTATAGGAAGAGCACTACTCCTTTCCCAGGATTGACTCACTTTACCCTTGATCTGTACCTTATAATTCTGAGTGTTAAGCAGGGAGGCATCAAGTACCATTTTTTGAGTCTTTGGTATGGCTCAACCTCATGGTGTAATGGTTAAAGCGATAGACTACGGAATTGTAGTAAGCGAGTTCGAATTCCAGTCATGCTATTACGTTAACTTTCGGACAAATACTCTTGGGAAAGGTATGAACCCCCTGATCCTCCCAGCTATGGGTTAAATAGTACCGCTACTGTTCTTCTTGGAGAATGGCTTTGGCATTAAATATCCTACAAATGTTAATATGCCATTAAACAAAGAAACCAGTGATTAGAGAATAGTTACTTGAATCAATGAAATAAGGTGGTTTCATCTCTGTAGCTAGATATTTGAATAGCATTTCTTCATGATTAGTTTTTAGTTAGGGAAAAGTCACTTGAATTGAGGAAATAAAGGGCTATAGCAGTGCTATCTATCAGAAAAGAGAGAAACTGCTTCTGTACACTTTGCATTGTCTGTTAGTAGGAAGGAGGCTAAAGAGTTACTTCTTATTTTAAATTCAAGAGTTGCAAATCTAGTGAATGAAATAAAATGCTATGGTGGATCCATTTATCAGATTGGGTTGGGTTGGGTTGGGTTGGGTTTTATGGCATATCAACCATTGTAGGTTATTTAATGCCAAATCCCATTTATAAAAAGTAAAGTTGGCGACCGTAGTCGAGGGCAACCAGAAGGCCCCCTTTTCAATAGCTATTACACTGAGATATAGAGGAGGGCGCTACTCCTGTCCTTGGATTGCTCCACTTTACCCTTGATACGTACTTTATATTGCTGAGTGTTAAACAAGGAGGTATCAAGTACCATTTTAAAAGTCTTTGGTATGACGCGACCATTGGCAAATCCTGTTTATATATATATATTAAATAGATAATTTGTAAACACTTATTTGTTGAAAACTTTTTTAAACAAGCCTTTTGCACTCAGTTAAAGAGTTTCAAGTATTTTCATCTAACACGAATAATTTTTATAAATCATTCGTTTCCACATAGTTAAATGGTTTCAAGTATCGTTATGCAATAGCAGCTATTTAACATCAGTCATTTGTTTGCAGATCGTTTAGTGTCATATCTAGGACACTCGTTGGGGTGGTCTTACCCCTCTGCAGAGATCCAGTCAGCATCGTCTACAACCCATTTGTTTAAATGGATATGTATATAATATGCAAGAGTATAGTTTGTTGGTAATTTCATTTTTAAATGTGTTACCACAAATTTGTTTATACACTAGTATTGCTATTGTTTCTCCATAGTTCATCATCATCATGCTGTCGTGCCGCTAGCACAGATATCCCTGACCCTCTCTCGCTACTTCTCCCTATCATTCATCGCCTCTGGCTGGTCTTCAGGACTACATCCCGTATCCTCACAGAGCTGCTGTATGTATGTTCGAGCTGGTCGTCCTGCTTTTGCTTGGCCATATGCGGGGTTCCATAGGATTACATCACTGATGAATTCGTCCTTGCTTCTCCAGCAGTGCCCTGCATGTCTGGTTCGTCTAACTTGTATAGTTTTCGTGATGGGAGGCAGGTGGCCGTATAGTTGGTACTTTGTGGGGTATTGCCGCCAGGACTTGTTCAATATTTCTCTCAACATTCTTGTGTAATTGCCGTCTAGCTTCTTCAGCCGTTTAGTTAGCGTCCAAGTAGTGCATCCATATAGCAGTATCGATACGACCGCTGCCTGGAAGAAACTGCGTTTCATTTGGTTTCAGTTATTGCTATGTAACACTAATAATAATGTTCAATATTAATCATTAGTTTGCAAACCGTGAAGTGGTCACAAGTATTGCTATTTAGCACTAATTCTGTTCAGTACTATTCCTTCATTTATTTGCACACAGTCACATGGTTCAAGTACTGCTATGTTCTATTCGTCCCATAGATAGGACCTTTCAAGTGTTACCACTCTGGGCAGTGTGGACCTGGGTGCAATGGCAGTAAAGGGTACCCCACATTCCCCAGAGCTCCAAGATAGGAGCCTCAGCGTTACATCGTTTAATGTCATATATAGGACATTCGTTGGGCAGGGGTTTTACTCCTCTGCAGAGATGCAGTCGGTGTATCCTACAGCCCCAGCCAACTGGGCAGCCATCTATCAGCTATACGTACTTGTTCAGTTCATACTGGAGTACATTTTTTTTTTCATCATACAACGTGTGGAAGCACGTGCGATACCCTAGCCTCATCAGCCGCCAACCAGGGTGATAACACTGGAGTACATATATGTATAATGGTTGATCAATAAGTCTGTATCTTGACTTCTAGTTATTAGCAGGATTTTGATTTCAAATTGTCACTGTATAATCTTCATTTGATCAATGAATTCGGTGTATTAACAAGGAAGGAGATTATACTGAAGAATAAATTATGTAAAATAAACACTTTTTTAATGTTATGCTAAAGAAATATTAGTGTAGGGGACCTCGCATGGTGTAATTATTTGCTAACTCGTTTAGCATACCGTTGTTAGTGATTTTAATTCTCGATGGATGCCCCAAATTTCTGGCTTTGTGCCACAAGATGCAGACCTCTTCGAAATATTGAAAATAGGGTTCTGCTGCTATACTCTTAGTGTTATTGTGTTCTCTTAATCCCTTGTTTTTTCCATGGAAATAAATAGGAACCATTTACTTTTAGAGCCACCCTTTTATGAGCGGGACACGTAGGCTGTTGATAATGACTGGCAAAATATGCGTAGCTAATGGTGTTGACTATATGGAAAAATACTGTTTACTTGCTGAACACTTGCTCTATCCAGTGGATTTATTGTGCTCGATGCATTTGTTGTTGTTTGCATGGAAATAAATAGGAGGGTTTACTTTTGCAGTATTCCTCATAATAAAAAAATAGTTCTATCATTTTTCATGGGATAATTTTTGTATGGGTACCGGATATTGACGTCGGTCATTATTGAAAGTTGAGAATCCTGAAAAGTCGATTAACTGAAATTCTTTTAAATCATTCAGTTAAAAGAAAGAAAGAAAGAAAGAAAGAAAGAAAGAAAGAAAGAAAGAAAACGGAATAAGTTGGAAGGAACGAGAAAGAGAGAAAGATGAATAGAAAGAGAAAGAAAAACTATGAAGAAAAAAGAGGACTAACAGATATAGTGAAAGAGTATCAAGAAAGAAGAATTAAGTAGTGTAGTCTACCTTATAACTCTCACAGAATTGAAGAAAGAAAAATAAAGTATGGAAAGAAAGCAAATAAAATCAGTTGCAAGGAACGAGAAAGAAAGAAAGAAGAGGACTGATAGTTATAGTGAAAGAGTACCAAGAAAGAAGAATTAAGTAGTGTAGTCTACCTTATAACTCTCACAGAATTGAAGAAAGAAAAAAGAAAGCAAATAAAATAAGTTGGAAGGAACGAGAAAGAGAGAAAGAGAGGATAGGACTGATAGTTATTGTGGAAGAGCACAAAGAAAGAAGAATTAAGTATTGTAGTCTACTTCATTACTCTTAGTTTTTCCTTCAAGGAGTATCGAGTAATGCTTTGTGTTACCATAACAACAGAATTTTTCTTCATTCTGTAGTGGGACCAGGTTGCATAAACAATAAATATCTATTCAATTTGTTGGTGTTAAAGTAGTGTTGTTTATATAACTGTATGCGTATACATTGCATATCAGATAAAATAATTTTATGATAAATATCTGCATACGAGTTATATTGAGAAAGTAACGAGTCTAAAGCTGTATGATGAATAAACTGAAATTATTTTAATCCCATAACAGTTGGTATACTTCTAGATAAATTTCTTATACCAATTGTAACATCCATTATGAACCAGCGGTAGTAATATTTGGAATGTGTTGAAAAAGTATTGAGACTGAAGCTGCATTTATCGAAACTGAAATGAACGGCGAATGAAATATCAATTTTCTTTAAAATAGTCCCCTTGCTATTCAATACTCTTATTTCAGTATGTTTTCTGTATACATATTTTTAATTGTTAGTATATTTCTTATGCTATACGTAACATCCATTATGGGACAGAGATAGAATTAAGCAAGGTGTGTTAAAATATAACAAGACTGAAGCCGTATTTACCTAGAGAGAAACGAACAACGAATAAAACTGTTTGTGTACCATCTGTTTATGTCCTATAATAGTTGGTACATTTCTTTAAACCTTTCTTAAGCTAAATGTATATACTTACTTTGTGCAGGAATTATCTGGCGTTCACATGAGTTGGGTTATATGAAGCTGATTGCCAGGTCCACGGGTGCCTTCCCAAGGTTTATCGCTTGGCACCTGAGGCGCCCCATAAGGGGAATGCACATGGGACTAAGCGTTTTCTGGCGACCACGCTTGAGTCTCGATTGGAGCGAAGCTTTCACATTGAAATTGCCTTGAATCAAATCTGGCTTGGTGGGAGGTTAGAAAAATCCATTCTTATGCTAAATATAACATCCATTATGGGGAAGAGGGAGTATTATGCGAGGTGCGTTCAAAACTATTAAGACTGAAGCTGTATTCACCAAGAGAGAAATGAACAGTGAATGAAGTATTAATTTTCTTAAAAATAGTCTCCTTGCCATTCATAACAGATATTCCAGTGAGTTTTCTATTGTTTGAAGGACCTCTGATATGGTGTGAAATTGCATTATTTCTTTTAATGTCCTCCATGTTCTAAAATATTACCAATGAGTTAAATTTCCAGTTTAAGAAACAAGATAAACTCTCAGGGAGCTAGGGGTCTGGTAAATATGGGAGCATTTTGCACTTACACAATCCTGTGTTTGGCTAAAACCTACCGGTCAAAAAGTAATAAAAATGGAAACTGGCTCATCTAGACAGCAGTCTAGACGTCTCAACAGCATCCCTGTATTATGTAAGATACCAAGATATGCAAATATCTCCATTTAAATTTTACTTTTTGTCCACCCCTCGTACGAGTCTGGACAAAATTTGATACGAAAAAGAATTTATAAAAAAAACGTTTGATACAACCAAGTCCATGAAGAAGAAGTGCCAGGTTACATACAACAGTCTTTATTAATATAAATCCAATAACTTATTGAACAAAAATAAATTTAGAAAATAAATTAAAATAGGAAGAAATAGGCGGAAGAAGAGGCGGTAAAAGGAGGTGTCCGTTCACTACTGTTCACCAGGTCTCATTGGCTCCAGAACACTTAAATATATTTCAAGATAACTGAAAAAGAAAAGAAAAATTTAGAAAACATTTTCATTCAATTTAATTGTTTGATGACTTAATTAAAAAAAAAAAAAATTTCTTAACCATTTGAAGGCAATGAGGTATGTATATGGGTCACTACCACAAGGGTATTTCAATAAATAAGGGGAATTTATTTGAGAAAAAAAACAGAATATATTTTTTCCACAAATATTTGCATTATTTGAAATTAGTTTACATTAAAAAATAATTAAATCTCGCAAAAATATTTGTTTTGAGGCTATTCAAAATGACAGCAAATCAAGCAGAGAGTTCCAGGCTTGAACAGAGGTCTGTCATTAAATGTTTCGTGGTTGAGAAGTGCAAACCATGTGAAATTTACAAAAGGATGTGTAATATATACGAAGAAGAATTTTTGAGTTTAAAAGCGCTTACAAAGTGGTGTAAACCGCCATGTGCCTGTGCCGAAAAGACGGCCCATGGAGTGGAAACACACTGATCTCCGGTAAAGAAAAACTTCCTGGCGCAGCAGTTAGTAAAGAAGGTGATACTGACAGTGTTCTGAGATATGAAAGTACCCATCCGTATGATTTCCTTGAAAAAACATGCTGCTGTAAATAGAGCTTCCTATTGCCAACTCCTTGGGCAAAATTCACCTTAATTATTGAATGACCCCTCCCTCCTAGCAACGTTGCCTGAGTTCTAGCTATGGAGTCCCAATTTCCACATCAGCACCGCCGAACAACAATACAAGCCATCAGATGTGAGATGCGCTAAGTGTAATTGCTATCATCGTAGGAAATGGAATCTGAGTTCAAATCCTGGACGAGGCTGTTTGCATTTCACTTCAGCTGATATATGTGATGCTATCAAGAAGTACATATACACGACCATTCTGAATGTTGTTAAGGGAATACTATTTCTTCATGGGGAGTCCCTGAGTCATAATGGCTAAAGTACTGGACTTTTGTGTACACTTTCGGACTAATACCCTTGAGAAAGGTGTGAATCCCCTTATCCTTCCAGCTATACATTAAATCGTGGCACTAATGTTCTTATACAAGAATAGCTTTGGCATTAGATAAGACATGACGGTTGATATGCCATTTAAGAAACCAAACCATTATTTCCACGAGCAATAATACTGCCAATTAGGTTGTGGAATAATCCATTATAACATGTAACATTTTCAGTCTCAATTCCAGACATATTCAAGGAGTTAAAGATTTGTTCACTCTCACAACTAGTATAAGAATTTAGCGGCAATATGACTCATTATGAATAGAGAGAAGCTCTATATTTAGAAGAATATATATATATATATATGTGTGTGTGTGTGTGTGTGTGTATTGTCATCCACAGACAGACTGTTTCGTTGTATAACAACTCTTCTGTGTGGCCAGACACGTAGGACGTCTGAAGCTGGGATCGAAACCCGCCCAACTTTACGTTAGACTTAGTATCAGACCGCCCGGCCAACAAGCGTACCACGGCAGCAAGGGAATTATAAGGTATCATGCAGCAGCAGCAGCAGCAGCAGCAGCATTCGTTTGTTTTCATTTCATACCTTACCGGATACCTGAGTGCTCAATTCGTTCGAAGAGCTTTGCGTTATGCGAGCGGCAGCCGTAAATTCCTTCGCCAGAGTGCTCAACCCCCATATATATATATATATATATATATATTATGTTCTTGGTACGACACTAAAATACATGCAGTGTTAAGGCTCCAGTCCTGGAGATGTGGGTAGTGTTGAGTCAACCCATCTTTGCCATTACTCCCAGGTTCACTCTTATCCAAATTGGAATACTTGTTAGAGATCCATCTATAGGTCAAAGAAATCTCTTTGAAATTAAAATTGGAATCATTTGGAACTGGTTTAATACACTGGGTCGTAAAATATTGATATTGCAACTAAGCACGAAGTGCTAACCTGTATAAAATGCTTAAAAATTACCTATAATTGATAGGAATATTTGAAACCATAAATTATTTCATAGGGATAATTAATGAAAGCTATCTAAAGGCTTGTAAATCATTAGCTTTGAGAATTATTAACTGATAATATATAATTATTAGCTACGATTGTCATTCAATAAATAAGGGGACTTTTTTAAAAAAGCAAAATTCTTTTTCTTTTTTTTTTTTTTAGAATTCTTTTCCATAAATGTAGGCTCTGCATTATTTAGATTCGGTTTGTAGCAAAAAGTTATTTCAATCCCGCAAATATATATTTGTTCTGAGGCTATTCAAAATAGCAGCAAATCAAACAGAGTGCTGCAAGTTCGAACATAGGTCTATCATTAAATGTTTCGTGGCTGAGAACTGCAAATCATGTGAAATTTACAAAAGAATGTGTGATGTTTCCAAATGGACAAAACATGGTCTTGTCATAACGAACCTGAGTCGAAAAGACAGACCATGAAGTAGAAACAGATTGACTCTTCAGTAAAGAAAAAATTCTGGGTGCAGCAGTCAATAGGGAAGGTGATGCTGACTGTGTTCGAAGACTTTCAAGGACCCAGCAATATTGATTTCCTTGAAAAATAGGCAACCGAAAACTGCTTTCTATTACCAATTCGGCAAAATTCACCTTATTTATTGAATGACCGTAGTATACACATACATGATGATGGCTGTCCTCTCGGTCTCGAGCGTGACCACCTCCTTTATCTCAGGTCCTCTCCCCCTACTCCCCCCCTTAAATTGAATGTGTTCATTGGTGACTCTTTAGGCCAGCCAAACTGCGACAGATTTTACCACAGAATTGGCACAACCGTTCAGTTTTGCTTGCAGTGACATTATTTGGGTGCAAGATAGATTTTGCACATTTACGCTGATGACTTTTGAGACCAGCAAGAGATAGGCACAAATTTCCACATATGTCACTGTTAGCGTGGTGACTTTGTGGACCCGGTGCCGGACCCTGTTCGCCTTTGCGAATCAGACGTTTGTAAGCGCTGTACTTCATACGGCTATCCTCAAAGGATTCTATGCTTTCGTGAATCAGTTTCCGCCACTTACTTCTATCTGAAGCCATTTTTTCCCATTGGTCCACAGATAGTCTAGATTGTTTCAGGTAATATTTTATTGTGTCCTTAAATATCTTCTTCGGTATTAATGCACTTCTCTTTCCTTCCCACATTTCACCATAGAATAATTGCCTTGGCAGACGGCCGCCATCCATACGCCCAATGTGACCAACCCATCGGAGACAACTTTTCATTAACATCGACTGGATGCTTGGTTGCCCTGCTTTCCCTAATTCTTCTGTATCTGAAATATGGGACTGCCATTTGATATGAAATTTCAAGCACATACATACATACATACATTTGAGCCATGTAGGTAAAAGCGACAAAGGATTCTCATGTATTCATGATAATAAGTGAAATATTTTAGTTACATTTTCTTGTAAGGATAAATAATTTCTCTTCCGTCCACGGGAGCGAATGAGGCTTTACTCCTCGGGAACGCCCTGAAAATGAAATAAAAATAAATAATGCCACACTTAACAAAAGGATTTACAAATATTAGAATGGATTTTTTTTTATTTGGCTGGTTTATTTATCAAACAGGATATCAACTCCTTACGGTTTATGTAATGACGAAATTTCAAAATATTTGATTACAATCATATCTATATTTTTAATATTCCATTGTATTTTTTTTTAAATAGCACGCTTTTATTTGTTGTCTAAATTTCTGAGAAGAAGCTTGTTGATTTTTATCATTAAGGGTTTTCGGACTATTGTCTTCATCTTTATTGTTATTTCCACAACGTTTTGACCGATGTGTCCTCCGGCCTTCTTCAAGTGTTTGTCGAACTCGGGAACCTTCACGGAACTTCGAACTACGTCCTTTATTGAAAAAACAAATCTGAATATGAGCACAGGTAAAAAATCACACATAATAGTAGTAATTCTTGTCAAGTAAGAACATTAAGTTTATAAGTCCCAAAAATTCACTCACAATTGTCCAGCAGGGACACATGGTGTAACTGTTCGTGCCCTAAGCTTCTAAGGAGACAATAATCTGGAGGTTGCAGGTTCAATCCTGACTGCAGGCGAGTAACATTACAGGAATACCTAACACTTATACCCGGTTATGGCTAACGGAATCAGAACAGGCGACCCCCCAATGTGGATTCAATAAAGGACATAGTTCGAAGTTTTGTGAAGGTTCCCGAGTTCGACAAACACCTGAAGAAGGCCGGAGGACATATCGGCCAAAACATTGTGGAAATGACAATAAAGATGAAGACAATAGTTCGAAAACCCTTAATGATAAAAATCACGCTTTTATTTGACTGGAATCATTTGGTTGCACACAATTATATGATATTATGTATTCCTTTCGAATACAAATAATTTGTACACGGAGGAGTCTTCGAGGCGTAGTGGTCAAAGTATTGGATATCGTAGTGAGTAAGTTCGAACGCTATTACGTTCACTCTCCAACTAATTCATTTGGGAAGGGCATGAACCCCTTAGAAATTAAATAGTAGCACTACTGTTGAGAATTGAATTACCATGACCGGAAAGTCCAGCGAACACTTACTCACGATATACGGAAACACCGGATGCGTATTTCTAATCCTCTTGGGAAGACGTGGCACTAGAGGTGAAAGTGTCCTCTGTAAAGAGTACGGATGTAACTTACAAGACACATTCAGGTTAATTGGCCGCGCAAATACTATGACTAGTTAATTTGCTGTCACTTGCGTGCAATATGAACTGATGGTCAGTTGTAGAATTTCCGCTCTGCAATCTGTGGTCGCTGGTTCCATCTCCAGCGGTGGAGATCACGGTATACACTGCTGATAAGACCTAATAAGGTCGAAACAGCTGTCCAGTGTTTCTGTATGTCGTGTGTAAGTGTTTGCCGGATTTTCTGGTCATGGTAATTCAATTAGCAATATAATTCCTCTACTTAAAAAAAATGTAGACCACTACTGTTCTTCAACAAGGATGGCTTTGGCAAAGGTTGACAAAGAAACCATAACCAAACCTAATATGCACATAGATATATGGTTTTAAGTATTTCTATCTAATTCTAATTCATATACAAGTTTATAGTTTAAAGTAACTGTTTCTATTGTAATTATCGTTTGTTTACTCACAATAATAATGATCCTAAATAAACAATAACAGCTTCAAGTAACTATTCTTAAAAAAAAAAGGAATTTAAATACCGTTATATTGTATCAAATATTCATATCTAATACAAATAATTTTCAAACAGACCAATTTGGCCTATAGCTGGGACCCTAACAGAAACTACCATTCAGGATCAAAGTGGAGTGGGAAGAGTGTTCGCCAATGATCCGTGAGACCTGGGTTCAATCCCAAGTCGCGTCATACAAAAGACTTTAAAAATGATACTTGATACCTCCTTGCTTAACACTTAGCAATATAAGGTACGTGTCGAGGGTAAAGTAGAGCAATCCAGGGAAAGATGTAGTAGCTATTGAAAAAGGAGCCTTCTGGTCGCCCCCGACAACGGTCGCCCCCGACAACGGTCGCCAACTTTACTTTTACTTACACAGATTCTCTCGATCTCCAGAACTGGGGTCTCTCCCCTGAATGTAAGTAAAAAGTAAAGTTGGCGACCGTAGTCGAGGGCGACCAGAAGGCTCCCTTTTTAATAGCTACTACACCGAGGTGTAGGGGAGGGCGCTACTCCTCCTGGATTGCTCCACTTTGCCCTTAATACGTACCTTATATTGCTGAGTGTTGAGCAAGGGGGTATCAAGTACCATTTTTAAAGTCTTTGGTATGACTCGACCTGGGATTGAACCCAGGTCTCCCGGACCATTAGCGAACACTCTACCCACTCGCCAATGAGCCTGAATGTAATTTAGTGTAATACCCCGGACATCCTTTGTAGAAGAGACTTACGCTAATGCAAAGAATGTGGTCAGCGTATAATAAGTTCTGACAATAGGGCTTTTAAATTTTGATGCAAATATTGAACATTTTCCTCATTTAATACATTAATATCGATTAAAATCATTAATATCGATTACAATCGATTACAATCCTTTTAAACAAATCTATTTGACCTATTGATTGTATCAATGTTTTAAGAGTCACTGTATTCGTAAAGTTCATAATAATTTTCAAAAGATAAACACTTTATACTTAATTGCAAGATTAATGTTTTAAGAGCCAATGTATGAATAAAGTTCAAAGTCATTTTAAAAAATTATCTTAAATCTATTTTACCTATAGATTAGGGTCATTAATAGCAATAAAGGGACTGGATCCATATTTGGTGTCTGATTGATGAAAGTGATTTACAATACAGATGTAAATCGTCATTTTTGTATAAATTTAGTACATTGTTGTAATGGAAGAACCTATCACCCCTAACAGTGGATCCGCCCAGCCATATTAAATATGGTTACACACAACACAAATACCAGTAAAGTGTAAGAGCAATGTTCACCAATTGTTTTATCAATTATTTGTTGCTTTTGTTTCCTGGCTACTGGGGTGCCCACATTGGGTGAATGCCGACGGGGCCAAAGGTATTTTTGGATTTTGCCGGGCGCGTGTGGGCTTCAGCCCTACGTCCGGACCCACTTTAAAAAAACGCCTTGTACTTGTCAGGTGGTGGGACGGAGAATGAATTAAGTAAAGCGTCAGAGAATATAAGGGAGACATAAAGAAAGTACCTACGCTCACATTTCCCGTATCGGCTACCGTTTGTGGACCGTATTCTATTTGTACCTTTATTACAATAAACCTGTTATCGTTATTCCATTTGTGTTCGTATAAGTTTTTCCAATCGGACTTATTTCATCGTTAATATTGTATTTTGCACGATATAACAGATACGAGGCGCTTTTATTGATATTACACACAAAAAACTCCAGTCCCCTTCAAAGCAATCTCCTCCGGCTGCAATGCACTTGTTGTACTGTTCCAACAACTTCTCGAAGGCCTCATGGAAGTCCTCTTTTGTGAGCGTGTCCATGACCGTCGTCACAGCCTCTTTCATCTCCTCAATTGTCTCATAACGACAGCCTCTGAGCTTAAGGAATAACCAAAAGTCACAGGGAGCAAGGTCTGGACTATAGGGACGGTGAGGAACTGTCTTGATGCCCATCTTGGTCAAATAGTGTGTGACAAGGATGGAGTTGTGGACTGGTGCATTGTCCTGCTGGAAATCCCACTGACCCGATTTGAAGAGTGCTGGCCTCTTCCCTAGAAATCTCTTCCTGAACTCCATTAAAACCTCAGCATAATAACCCTAACCCTAACCCTTTGGCCAATCAACTGTGTTATATTGACTTCCTTACTCTTCCCACACCTCTCATCATCCCTCACAGACTCCCTGCCTTCCTGGAATCTCTTATGCTACTCAAAAACTGATGCTCGATTCATGCAAGATGGTTGAAAAGCAGTCTGAAGCATTCCATACGTTTCTGTGGCATATTTCCCAAGTCTAAAACAGCATTTTATTGCATATCGTTCTTCTAAAGTGTCCTCACGTCGAGATTGCATTTTTGAAATTCACCAGCTGTGACAATCAGGGTGTATTTCAATTCCTGCTGTAGCTGTTCATTTAAACCTGAAATCATAAAATTTGGCCAGTCATCTCAAAAGATGTATTGCAATAACATAGTCAATTTTCAAGAGTCTACGACAATATTAAATGCCTGTACAAAAAGTCTGGAAACTTATTGTATACACCACGTATATACAGATAAATTTTGGTTTACACGTTGTTTTAATCAGGCAATTCTGTACAAGCCCTAAGAAGAGTGTATGCTTTTCGGAAAGAGCCTATATATAAGATACAACTTACTTGTTCACCGAAGATGTCTTTCTCATCATGCTGAACAGCAAGAGCACGTGCCAGTTGCAGGAGACGTGCATAGTCGGCCTCGTCTTCCCTTTTATCAACTAACGCACTGTAATGGCTTACCGGTTCTTCTGAGTAAGGAAAGAAATCCCGTTTTGCTGGAATAAAATATCCTGGCCGTCCATCCAGGACAACTTCCTCGTAAGGAACGTCTTCGTCTTCTTCTTCGTCACTCTCCTCCTCTTCGGCCCCATCATTCGCGCTTGTTCGTTTCTGATAGCCATAACCAACGTTAACCTCGTAAGGGCTGTTGACAATCTGGTAAGGGGCCTCTTTTTCCAACAATTCGCTTTGGCTATAGGCATTTGGCCATGACTCAAGTGAAACTAATTTTTCCGGAATTTCGCCTTTCAGATATTGTTCTGCGTCTTCCGGCAATAAGAGGTCACGTTTGGTTCTTTGGGGTCGGGCTTCCATTTCTCTCCGCCTCCGGTAAATGTAATTCAAGAAAGGAGAAGATTGAAGAGCTTGGCGTCTCTGGAAGTCTGCTGCATTTTCTGGAAACCAAACGATAATAAATAATTAGAAGGACAGAAATTGTCTCTCTAAATACGAGGGTCATTCAATAAATAAGGAGAATTTTGCCTAAAGAGTTGACAATGCCACACTTATGAAACATCTGATGAAAATTAAATTCATATACTAATGAATTCGTATGTAAGATGAATTTGCTATCATCTTGTGGTCGACTTGAAAGATTTCAAAAATTGTTTCCAATTTTAAACAGTTCAAGCACTCTGTTTGATTTGCCACCATTTTCAATAGACTTAAAACAAATATGTTTGTGAGATTTAAGTAATTTTGGTTATAAATTAAAGAAAGAAACCAAACGAAACCAAAAATGTTAATATGAACGCAGAACAAATGCGATTAACCGACCACAATGGCTAAAATAAGCCTAGGCGGGTTGACATGCCGTTAAAATTGATCAGTCAATCAATCAAACCAAAAAGTTCAAAACTCAGTAATTTCGTTTTGTGTGATATGAGAAAGAGTTTTTATCATATTTTTTCCTGTTTTTTTTTTTTTAAATCAATTTAATGAAATTTGATTGAAATGTTAAGTAATTTACGAAGCTCTTTGCTTCGATGTGGCACAAGGCCGAATGAATAGGGCGCCCAAATAGATTTTCTTTTTTAATGGGTGTCAATTTTTTAACAAATGCTGATTATACCTACCAAATGAGGGTAGCTTTTTAGTTTTTCATTTTACCAATATTGAAACAAATAGTTCCATTTTTTTCTCCAATTCTTCCTTTTAAATCTATAAACTTAATAAAAACTAACTAAATCGTTGTTTGTGCTTGAATAGTTTTTTGTAATGATTGTCAATTATTTTGACAATTGTGTGGTCATTTTTACCAAATTGTAATACTTTTCCCTTCTTGAGTTTACTGATATAAAACCAAAGATGACCCTTTATTTTTAAGGAAAAATCCTTTTATATAAGAAAATCTATCGTCTGATGTAAAACTTTTACTGCTTGAGTGACTAGAAAATTTTGCTATTATTCAAGCTATTCTGTATTTCAAGTATTTTTGTGTCCGTTCACAAACCCGTTAATTGGGTTTTATGACATATCAACCATTGTATGTTATTAAATGTCAAAAAATCCAGTTTGAAACCATTCTATTGTAGCATTGAAATTTGATACTAAACAGTGTCAACTTACCATCTTCGTATTCCTTTAACAGTTCGTCATAATCCGCCGGTTTCTCTATTTCAAGTTGTTCTCCTAATTCTGGTAATTCTTTCTCAGATGGACCTTCAGGTTGGCCTGTTAATAATGGCGATTGCGTATCTAAAGAAACTTTGTTTAAATCTGCAAGTGTCTTGTCAGTATCGTCAACAGCAAGTGAAACAGGGATACTTTGAACAGCTAAGAGTTGGTTTTTGTCGTCCACCAAGTCGCTATCAGCAACATTGCTTCCGGCTTTATTTCCTTCATTCGTTTCCTCAACGTCACTGACACTGTCGGAGTCACTATCACTGTCGGAATCACTGTCACTGTCAGGATGAACGGCCTCTCCCTTTTCTATAATTTTGTCGACTTTGAGAAGCTCTGAATTTCTGTCTTCCCCTGATTCAGGAGAGGATTTTTCCGAGAGGTCCTCTTCTGTTTGGCTTTCACCGGAAGAGCTTTTATCAGACGTGGACAGAAGTTCTTCTTCAGGGTCAGATTTTTTAATCCGAGGAGAGTTTTGCTGATTTCCAAACATCAGTACTTCTTTTGCTCGTTTTTCTAAAAAGAATTTTAAAAATATTAAACATATAAAAATTAGGAATAAAATAAGGTACATTTTCAGGGAAAAAGACATATAATCCTACAAGACATATTTTACACTTATAATAAAAAAGATTATCTATTATTTTAGACTTCTGCCTATCATACCTAAATTCAAAGCTTCTAGTTGTACAGGTTGAACCTATTCAAAATACCAGCATAGGGATTCTTGTATAACAACTTAATCACTTTATTATTGTTAAATCACGTTGAAAGCATTGGTTCCTGTCAGATCCCGGAAGTTAATCTCATACAGTACTTATATTAGAGAGGAAGGCCCCGAAACAGTGCACATTCTCTCCTGATGACCCCAAAACAATCATGGACTTAAACTGCTCGGTGGAAATGAGAATGGCTAAAGGGGTATTTTTTATCCGCTCACTTTTTAGTAAGTTTCAGTTACTTGGTAAGTAACTTTCTTCTTAGTGATCACTTCATTACCATAAGTACTGCAAGAACCTATCTCTAGTGTGCCATACTGAGCAAAGCTTGGTAGGTAACAATAACGGAAGCTATAAGCAATCTGAGACCTATGTCTTAGACTAAACAAAGCTTAGTAAATAAGAAATAACAATTTTGTGGTACAGATCAATTTCGGGGAGTCTCCGTGACATAGTGGCAAAAGTACCGGACTCTGACATCGTAATAAGCGAGTTCTAACTCTACTCGCATTATTACGTTCACTTTGGGACAAGAGTCCCTTAGGAAAGGCATGAACGCCCTTATCCCCCTAGCTATTTGTTAAAAAGTAACACTACTATTCTTCTACAAAGATGGCTTTGGCATTAAATAACCTCGGAGGTCAACTTCGCATAGATTGGCTCCAATCAATATTCTAAAAAATAATTAAAAAAATATTGGGTCACTATAATTTTCGTTTCACTGGGATCTTTCGTCAGATACAAACCCTCACTAATTTCAACATCGTAGTAAATACATAACAAAATGCGTTTCAAACATAAAGAAATATTTCGTTTTGTTCCTAAGAGCCTTTTTGTACACGATACGTTTTGTTCTTTCGTCTTGCAAATATTTAGAGTCCCTTTCTTACTGATAAATATCCAACATATAGCTGGCCATGGAAAATACATTGGTTTGATTTTAGCCATCCCACCAGTCATGTGGTCAAAAAAATTTTTGTAGTACAAATATGATTTAACAACTTTTTAAAAATATGACAGTAGCACTATTATGTTCACTTTCGGATTAATACTCCTGTGGACGGTTTAACCCTTTTATCACCCCAGTTATTGCTAAAAGAGTACCACTAGTATTCTTTTACAAGGATAGCTTTAGCATTAAATAACCAACGAAGGTTGATATGCCATTAAACAAAGAAAAGAAAGTATCTATCTTTCTTACTTTCCTACAGCGCACAAACAGTTTCCTTCTTGATTTTTCGGAAGAGTCCTCCTATTGTAGTGGCTAACGTGCTGAACTGCGGCATTGTAGCGAGCGAGTTCAAACTCCAGTTGCACTATTACATTCACTTTTGGACTAATACCCATGGGAAAAGTATAAACTTCCTTATCCCCCAGTTGTGGTTTAAATAGAACCATTACTGTCCTTATACATGAAAAAACCAAGGAAGGCTGATACGAGGGGCATACGATAAGTTTCCAGACTTTTTTCGTATGGGCATTTAAAATTGTTATAGACTCTTGAAAATTCACTATGTTATTGCAATGCATCTCATAAGATAACTGACCAATTTTTAGGATTTCAGGTTTAAATGAACAACTATTGCAGGAATTGGAATAGGCCCTTCTAAAGCCTGATTCTCACAGCTAGTTAATTTTAAAAATGCAATCTGGACGTGAGGACACTTTAAAAGAACGATATGCAATAAAATTTTGTTTTAAAGATGGAAAAAGGCCACAGAAACGTATGGAATGCTTCAGACTGCTTTTGGAGCATCTTGCATGAATCAAGCATCAGTTTTTGAGTGGCATAAGAGAGTCAAGGAAGGCTGGGAGTCTGTGAGGGATGATGAGAGGTGTGGGAGGAGTAAGAAAGTCAATACACCACAGCTGATTAGCCAAAGGGTTAGGGTAAGGGTTACTATGTTGAGGTTTTAAGGGAGTTCAGGAAGAGATTCCTTGGGAAGAGGCCAGCACTCTTCAAATCGGGTCAGTGGCATTTCCACCAGGACAATACACCAGTCCACAACTCCATCCTTGTCACAGGCTATTTTACCAAGATGGGCATCAAGACAGTTCCTCAGCCTCCCTATAGTCGAGACCTTGCTCCCTGTAACTTTTGGTTATTCCTTAAGCTCAGAGGCTGTCGTTATGAGAGAATTGAGGAGATGAAAGAGGCTGTGACAAAGGTCATTGACACGCTCACACAAGAGGACTTCCATGAGGCCTTCGAGAAGTTGTTGGAACAGTACAACAAGTGCATTGCAGCCGGAGGAGATTGCTTTGAAGGGGACTGGAGTTTTTTGTGTGTAATATCAATAAAAGTGCCCATACGAAAAAAGTCTGGAAACTTATTTAATGATCCTCGTATATTCATTAAACAAACGTTGGTTTCGATTTGTTTTTACCAATTAAATAATAATAATAGTAATGATGAAGATACTGTGTCACTAGATCCTCCGCTTGATTTGGCACAAGCATGCACTGGAGCGTCCGTGTGGCATTTGTAGCTAAGATGCTGGACTGCAATATCGTAGTGAGCGAGTTCGATCTTCAGTCGCCCAATTGCGTTTATTTTTGGTTTAATATAATTGGAAAAACTATGAATCCAGCTATTTCTACGCTATAAGTTAAGTAGTACTACTACTGTTCTCCTCTCAGGATGGCTTTAGCATTAAATAACCCACTGGTGTTAATATGCCATTAAACAAAGAAACTAAACCCAATTAAATACGCACCGATGTCTACATCGTAGAAGGGTTAATAATGTAAAGAATAATTAATGTTGACTTACCAATATGGCTGACCCTATCTGTGTTGAGGAGCGTTGCTTTTTCCGTTCCTTTTTTGTCTTTGGCCATATCCAAAGGAATAGCACTGCAAAGTGACAGTACCGACAAGACAACGACCACAAATACAAAATTCATTTTAAAAATTCTTCAGTTCAAATCTGAAAGCAAAAAATGTTTTTAAAAATTAGGAAATAGACTGAAAAAGAAAGAAAAGAAAGAAAGAAAGAAAGAAAGAAAGAAAGAAAGAAAGAGTCTGTGATAGAGAGAAACAGATAGATAGATAGATAGAAACAATATGAGAGAGAGAGAGAGAGAGAGAGAGAGAGAGAGAGAGAGAGAGAGAGAGAGAGAGAGAGAACTAAATTAATTGAAAGCTATGGCCAGACTAAGATAAAAAGAAACAGACTGATATATATATATATATATATATATATATATATATATATATCCTTGTGAGGCTCTTCACATTTATCCTCAGTCTATTCAGAGCTTTCAGTTCTAGTATCTATCTATCTATCTATCTATCTATCTAGTTATATATATATATATATATATATATATATATATATATATATATAGAGAGAGAGAGAGAGAGAGAGAGAGACTTTTTTTATCCATAAGATCTGAAGAAGTCCTGTTAATTTTTTCGTATTTTTGGATTTTTCAAAAACGCCTAACAGGATGGAAATAAATTTATAATCCTAATGTGACCGATTTGTTGTTTTTTCTTAATATATATATATATATATATATATATATATATATATAAATAAGCAGACTGTGATAGATAGATAGATAGATAGATAGATAGATAGATAGATAGATAGATCCTGGGTTAAATGAAATTCTTCTGCTGAAATCTGAACGCAAAACATGTAAATTTTGTCAGCAAATAAAACTCTTTTTTTTTTCTTTTCTTTTTTTTTTTTTTTAATAAAAGAAGCAATAATAAAATTGCTGCCTCGGTTGAAATTTCATAGGTGTCGACAACCAAGATTATCCTTAATCTATTTTTCTCATACTCTTCTATCTTCTCATTCTCCTCCCTAATTCGCCTGATCGTTTCCAAGACTGATGGCCGTAGAAACGCACACTAATGTCGGCATTGAAAACCTTTGCCTTTGTATCGTATTATATCATGATGTCTGCGGTCAAGACAATTGCTTTCGCTATACATTACATTCTGATGTCTTCAGGCAAGACCAAGTGATCCATGAATTCTTTGATAAAACAAAGCCTTGTATCATAAAAAGTGATATGGAATAAGTAAGAATTGTTACTTGAAAATATCAACTACAATTAATCCTAGGTATTAGAAGCTATAGGATTATTACCCTTTCATTGCCATTGTTCCCAGCTCGTCTCTGATTTGATAAATGCAAAATAAATATCTTTACTACTTAACTGCCTCTGTCTTCAGGAAATATTGATGCCTCGTCCTTTCATTGAATTTTCCTTCATTATCCTTTGATATCCAACCAACAAACCTGTCTCTCCATATCTTTCTTTTCTGTCCACTTTTACCATCTTTAAATCCGTCCTTCTCTCCTCTCTCTCTCTCTCTCTCTCTCTCTCTCTCTCTCTCTCTCTTTCTAAATATATCTTTTCGTCGAACTACCTATTTTAACACACACACACACACACACACACACACACACACACACACACACACACACACACACATATATATATATATATATATCAAGTAAATAAGGACTGTGAATATCCCAAAAATGAGTGCTCAATTTACCTGCAGAGCAAAATATAGATTTTTGTTTAAAAAACCAGAAATACTTTTTATAAATTTCTTGTTTTTAGAATATATATATATATATATATATATATATATATATATATATATAAACCGGATATAAGATACCCGGATATAAGAAAAAACCGAATATAAGAGAGATTTTCTCTGGTCCCAAATTAGAGCCTGTGTTACCTAAACAAAATAGACCATACCCGGATATAAAAGACTTCTTCTCCGGTCCTGACAACTCTCTTATATCCAGGTTACACTGTATATATATATATATACATATATATATATATATATATATATATATATATATATATATATATATGTGTGTGTGTGTGTGTGTGTGTGTGTGTGTGTGTTTTTCGTTGGTCTAATGAGAGAAAAAAGTATATACTTTAAAATGAATTGGTCCGCAATTGAATTTGGCTTTAGGTTATTTACACACACACTCACACACACACACATACGTGCACGTACACACACACACACGCACACCTGCACACACACACACACACACACACACACACACACACACACACACACACACAGAAACAGACACACACACAGAGTCTCTCTCTCTATCTCTCTCTCTCCATCTCTCTCTCTCTCTCTCTCTCTCCCCATCTCTCTCTCCTCTCACACGCACACACATTTATATCATCATCATCTTCTTCATTGAGCCGTGCCGAAAGCACAGGTGTCTACGACAGCAGAGATCTTAAAATGGTCAGTTGAAGATACTTGAATGCCAAAAATAATTAAATTCAACGAATGTATATACTTTGTTGCCAATCTATTTTTCGTCATTTCTTTAACAGCATTGCAATTCTTTCAAAAACTATTTTCAAAACGTTTGAAAAGGAACTTTTTTTTCCCCACAAAAAATTTCTATTACCGATTGCCTAAGATCAAAACTGGCCGAGAACGATAAAAAAAGAATCTACAAATAAATATCCCTATCTGTCTTCTCACTCTTGTTTGCATATATATATATATATATATATAATTAGAATTTAATGCTAAAAGTCTTTTTAATCTGTAAAATCTTTACAGTGATCAATGCACGAAAATGCAGATCAATATCACAGTATATTTCAAAAATAATATAAGATACAACAGAATTAAATCTCTCAGCTCAGAGTTTTACATAGTCGATCCTCTAGCGAGTCTCATCACATTATTTTATACTATATATATATATATATATATATATATATATATGTTGGGGTATGGTGAAAGTGCAAGGGAGAAATTGTCAACATAGATGACAGAAATATATATGTAAATATGAAAACACAGGTTGAGCTTATAGATTGAAGAAGTGATAATAGTAGTGGTGAAAAAAAATGATAAGAGGAATAAAATTTAGTTTATCTTTTGGTTATGTATTTGGTTCAAATTAGGATAGAACATTTTTGTTTTCATGTCGACATTTTGAGATGATCTCAAAATTGTGATTTAAATGTACACAAACTCATTCCCCCATCCAACACCACCATCACAAAAAATAACCATATTAATTGTATTTTTAAAAAAAATCTTTCATTCTGTCAGATGAAGGCGTAAAGCATGAAACCCAGAATCACTGACACCAGCATGTAATATATATATATATATATATATATATATATATATATATATATATATATATATATATATATATATATATATATATCATAGCTCTATCATTAATATTGAGCACTATTTAATAATACCGAAAATTTGGTACACCGTTAACTCACCAAGTGTGCTCGTGATAACCATAAACCATTACTATATATATATATATATATATATATATATATGTGTGT
>CAUZXS010000305.1:10000-52500 GCA_963585895.1 Sepioteuthis lessoniana | reverse complement strand
AGGACACCATAGAGAGCGGGATCCTACTCCTTGCAGAAATGTCAGTGTATTCTACAGCTCCAGTCTACTTCGTAGAAATAGCTATGAGTATAATTGGGTAATATAATGGGTTAAATTGATCGTTTCGTAAGTTCTTTGTATTTGATAAGAATATTTGAAAAAAATAAACTTGTATGAACTAATGATAATAGATAAAGACATTATTGTGCAGTTTGGATGTGAGTAAAAGTATGGGACCTGGTGAAATACATACTAAAATGTTAAAAGTCTTATCATCAAAGGAATTTTTTATCATTGGTATACATAGATTATTTGAAAAATGTAGGGATTATGAAATGATTCTTTATATTCGGAAAACAGCAATTGTAATAAAACTACATAAAACGTTTTGATACATTGTTAGGTATCACCTACCTTTTCAGCATAATGATCTGTTCCATCAGCCACATATGGTCGTAGCGGAGATCAGTCTGGGAATAAACCTGCAAGTGAGACTAGAGGAGCCGTTCCTATTGTTGAAGTATATCATTACTCTATCACTAATCCTATGTTCTTATTACTAACAGTTTCTCTCTTGTAAATACTCTTTCCTGTAAATATAACTATTTTCCTCATATATCGTGGTTTGTCTTATTATCACTACTACTTGTGTTCACAAACCAGAATACAACATAATTTAAAAAGTAATTACCGACAAGGTTCCCTGAAATCATCTGGCGTAAGTTTTTGAAAAAACTAATTAGAAATCACATTTGAGGATGGTATAAATTCTAATCAACATAGTTTCGTCAATGGTAAATCACCACCATCAATATTTTAGAAAACATTGATCTTATAAATAAATATTTGATGGAAGGGAATAATGCTGATATATATTTGGATTTTAACAAAGAATCTTTTACAGTGTCTCATTATCATCTACTTGTGAAAATCACCATTATCATCGTCATCATCATTATCACGTCACTCCAGAGGCACAGAGTTCCCGTCTTTCTCTTGCTATCCATCCCTATCGCTTATTACTCCTGGCAGATCTTCTAGATTGCATCCTGTGTCCGCACAGAGTTGATGTAAGTCCTTACTGGTCGGTCAACACTGGCAACTCCATTTGCAGAGAACATCGCTTTATAGTTTGTCCTTGCTTCTCTGATTCTTTGAATGCTTTGTGAGATGGAAGGTAAGTAGCTGAGCAATTGATGTTTTGTTAGGTGTTGCTTACAGGATCTATTCAAGATAGAACTTATATTTCTTGTATTGTTTTAACATAGGTTTTTCTCTATGCGTTTTGTTAGCATCTATGTAGTGCATCCAACTGTAAGTATTAGATAGGAATACTAGAATTGATATAACAGCAATATAATAGTACAAATAGTTTACTTGTGTAATATAATGGGTTAAACTGATCTCTTTGGCAACTGTTTGAATTAAATAAGAATGCTTGAATTGATATAACTATAATATAAGTAAGTATAGTTGGCAACCTTCGTCGAGGGTGACCCGAAGTCTCCCTTTTCAATAGCTACTACACCAAGGTGTAGGGGAGGGCACTACTCTATTCCCTGGATTGTTCCACTTTATCCTTGATCCTTACCTTATAATGTTGAGTGTTAAGCAAGGCGGCATCAAGTACCATTTTTTGAGCCTTCGGCATGACTCGACCTGGGATCGAACCTCGGTCACCTGGACCATCGGCGAACACTCTGCTTATCAGGCCAACGGCCTAGTTAACTATAGTATAATAGGACAAATAGATCTGTGTTTACTTGTGTAATATAATGTTTTAAATTGATTCGTATTAGATAGGAATACCTAAAACTATATAACTGTGTCCAAGCATATGATTATTATTATAGCCCAGTTAACTATAATATAATAGGACAAATAGATCTGTGTTTACTTGTGTAATATAATGTTTTAAATTGATTCGTATTAGATAGGAATACCTAAAACTATATAACTGTGTCCAAGCATATGATTATTATTATGGCCCAGTTAACTATAATATAATAGGACAAATAGATCTGTGTTTACTTGTGTAATATAATGTTTTAAATTGATTCGTATTAGATAGGAATACCTAAAACTATATAACTGTGTCCAAGCATATGATTATTATTACGATATGAGAATAGTTAATTGATACAATATAAGTAAGTAAAGTCGAGGTAACCGTAGGCTCCTTTTTCAATAGCTTCTACACAAAGGTATAGGGGAGAGTGCCAATCCTTTCACAGGGTTGCTCCAATTTACCCTTGATCCGTAATTTATAATGCTGATTGTTAAGTATGGAGAGATCAATTACCATTTTTTTGAGACATTGGTATGACTCTACCTGGGATATAACCCAAGGCCCCTGAACCATTGGAGAACACTCTAACCATTATACCAATTGGATACAAATTACGTATAAGTATTAGATTGGAAAACTTGAAACTATATAACTGTGTGCAAACAAATGATTATTAATGAATAGGAATAGTTAATTGAAATCATGTAATTGAAAAATCGACTTCTAGATTGAATAACCCAAAAAGTGTTGAAGTGCAATAAAACCAACCATTACAATTCATCCGTATATTTTGCGTATTGGATCAACAGCGGCTAAATAAAACGGAGTTTCATGGTTCGGATAATGAGATTCTATTGTATATGGATATTCAGCACTTTTTAAAGTTAAAAAAATAAAGAAAAGTCCCCCCGATTCTTCTCTTTAAAAATGTTTTTCCCTTAAATTTTGATTTTGTTTTCTTAGGTTTTATTTTCTTGATTTTCTGTTTATTTATTTATTTTTTTCATCTTTTTCTGTTTCGCTTTTGATTTCAAGAATCTCCTTCAGTTATTCGCTTGTCTTATTTATTTTTTCACTCCAATATATATGTTTTTTTTTCAACCCACTTGGAGATTTTTCCCATTTCAAAGAAGTACAGAGGCTTCAACGAATACGATCAGTGCTTTGTGCGGAAATACATTTTTAATGAAAATTTCAAGGATTTCAATAATATCGTTTACTTCTTCTCAACATTTAATTCCTTCCTCCCTTCTTTTCTTTCGATTGCTTTCTTCTTTACCTTAAAACCCCCTTCTTTCTTTCTTTCTTTCTTTCTTTCTTTCTTTCAGCTTGATTTCTTTTCACCTCTCACATGCATCACCTTTCTTTCTTTCTTTCTTTCTTTCTTTCTTTCTTTCTTTCTTTCTTTTACTCTCCCTCCACGCCTTCATTACTTATCTCCCCTTCCTTGTTTCTTTCCTTTTCCTCCTTTCCTACTCTGTTCTCCCTTGCCGTTCTTTCTTTCCTTCTTTCCTTCTTTCTTTCTTTCTTTCTTCTCTCGAACCACCTTTCTTCCTTCCTTTTATTCTTTCTTCCTCTCTTGGATTCTTCCTACCGGTCTTCGACCCTCCTTCATTGCTTTTTTACTTACTTTTCTTCATATGGCTTTCATTATTTTTTTATTTCCTTTCTTCCATTCTTCCTCCTTGTTTATGTTTCCCCACCTTTCTTTTTTCCTTCTTTCTTCATATCTACATCTGATCTTTTTTTCCATAGCCCAGGCCGCTGGGGCTGTAGAATACACCGACTGCATCTCAGCAATGAGGTAAGATCACCCCCAACAAGTGTTCTGGATGTGACACTAAACAATCCGATGGTGAGGTTGAATTTAGAGAATTCTTTTATTGTCACCGCTCCCACGTCCACTCTGGCCCGGAGTGGTAGCATCTGATAGGGTCCTATCTATGGGTCAAATATTTGACGTTTAAACCGTGTATAAACAAAGGATATGTTAAACTGAATTGTGAGAAATAGAAATGTTTGATCATTTAACTGTTAGTAAACAAATGGCTGAAGTTTAATTGAATTATTAGTGGTATATAGAAATACTAGGATAAATCATATATATTTAATATATATGTATAAATCGAGTTTGGCATTAAATAATCTACAATGTTTAATATACCATAAAACCAAATCAAACCTTTCTTCTGGTTTCTTCTCTACAGTTAGATCGTTCCTTCTTTCTTCTGTCTGTCTCTTACTCCTTTCAGTGATTCCTTCTTCCCATACCACTTCTTTCCTTCCTTTCTTCCTTCCTTCCCTCAATTTACTTTTTTATTTTCTGCCACTTTTCTTTCTTTACCCAACCAATAATTCCTTCTTGCTTGAAACTCTCTTTCCTTATCTCTCAACCTTCATTCCTTTCTTTCTCATATGTACTTTTTACTTTCCATCCCTCTTTCCTCATATCCTCTCTGTTCGTCTTTGTCTCTTCCTTTCTCATCTCTCTTCTTTCTTCCTTTCTTGTCTCTGTCTATATAGCGCTCCCCTTCCTTCCTTCCTTCCTTCCTTCGCTTTCGTCTCATCTTTCTTCCTTCTATTCTCATATTTACTTCTTTACTTTCATCTATTCTTCTTTCCACTCTCCTTGTCCAAGTTTTTTTCTCTGTAATATCTACTCCTTCTCTTCCTCTCCCAGTCTTCCTTCCTTTCATTCCTCTCTCTCTTTTCCTTACTTACTCATATTTACTTCTTTCTTTTCTTTTATTCCTTCTTACATTATCCACTCAGCTTTGCCTCTGAACTTACGTCATCCCCTCTTCCAAATTTCTTTTTTTTCCCTTGTTTTTATGTGTCGATCTCCCTTTCTCTCGCTTCCTTGTTTCCTACCTCACGAAATAAGCAGTTTCCTTTCACATTCTCCTTTTTGTCTCTTTATGCTCCCTACTAATGTCAGCTTTGCAAACCAAAATAGAAATTAATAAGAATCAATGTTCGAAATACCGAAGTTTTAAGATCTTTGTGACCAATTTAGGGTCAAATAGATTTTCGAAAATTATTGTTCTTAAATAAGAATACTAGAAACCATATAACTGTTTAAAATACTTGAAATCACATCCCTGTTTGCAACGAAATGATTGATATTCTTAAAAAGAAATAATGGCTTCAAATCGTATAATTGCATATAAATCATTGGTATTGAATAGGAATTCTTCATATCATATAAATGAAAAAACAACTAAGTATTATATTAAATAAAAAAGTATGAATAAAAGCAATGATTGTAATGCAACTTATCAATATAAATAGTTGTGATTCTAATGAAACATTTACAAATGAATAAATTTTTAGCATCAAATAAACCATAAAATGTCGATATGCCGTTAAATAAATAAACCTGACCAAACCATGTAACAATACAAATTATTTGTATTAAAATAGTTGCTTGAAGTTATAATTGTTTACTAAGGACTTGTTTACTCAGTGACTTAAATTTATAAAGATGTGTGCAAATTATTTGTATTAAGAACTCGAAGTAAAACTTTTTTACTAAGGATTATTGTTGTTAGATACTTGAAACTATATAAGAGCGTTCAAATTCTTGATGTAAGATTAAAATACTTAAAACTATGCAATTATTTGTATTATATAGGAATATTTGATATCATTTGATTGTGTAAACAAATGATTGTAGACAAGCAAAAAAAGGGCAATTTGAACAAAAAAATGTAATACAACCTTTAAAATATAGTTTTAATTACAACCATTTACAAATGCAAGTAATTTCGAAATTAAATAACCCACAATTTGATACGCAGTTAAACTAATAAACCCAAACAAGCAAACCAGAAGTTTTAACTCGTCAGAAGGGCGATGATATGGCAAACACAAGACAAGTCTCAGTTATTTAATACGCTCTTCAACATGCTTTTCACAAGTCTACAATGGTAAGTATGTGAATGAGTATCAAATTCAGAGCAAAAATATTTATTAATCTTATTAATCTTGCACAGAGCTACAGTTACTTGGAAATTGGAAGAGGCTGCTTCTCCTACCAAAAAATATTCTGGATACAAGGCACACAGTGTAGATCGAAATCTCTGAAATGCACGTGCTTAACTGATTTTATTTTTGGCAGAAACACCAGTTCAGCTCGAAGTGAACTGGTCTCAAAATACGTTGCAAAAAAGGCTTCATGCAATCTCTAATTTTGACCATTTGCCTGAATGAAGCAATTTACAAATATCCTTATTCATCGAAAATTTAAAAAAGAGTCCAACATAAATATTAGGACACAAAAAGAGAAAAAAAAAAAAAAAAAGAGTTTGTGTTTAATTCTAATCTAAACTTCATTTTTCTTGACCTTTTATCTTTTTTTATTATGATATTGCAATCGGCTTCCTGCCACCCCTTATTTTCAGCGGTAACTTATTTCATTCAGTTTGCATTGCTTTTCGTTATTTTCATTTTTCTCTTTATGAATTCTCTTTGCTCTTTTTGTTCATAATAAAATCTTTCTTTTCCTTGTTTCCTCTTTTTATACGGTTTTTTCTTCATTACTTGCTCATGTTGTTTTCTTTCTTTCTTTCTTTCTTTCTTTCTTTCTTTCTTTCTTTCTTTCTTTCTTTCTTTCTAATACCATGAAATCCAATTATCTCTTTCTTTATCTTCACCCAACTTTTCTTTCTTTCTTTCTTTCTTTCTTTCTTTCTTTCTTTCTTTCTTTCTTTCTTTCTTTCTCCATCTAATCCAAATCTCTCATTTTTTTATCAATTTTCCACGCTGTCTTCTTCACCCATCTTCTCTTCTCTTCTCTTTCTTTCTTTCTTTCTTTCTCCATCTAATCCAAATCTCTCATTTTATATCAATTTTCCACGCTGTCTTCTTCACCTACCTTCTCTTTCTTTCTTTCTTTCTTTCTGTCTTTCTTTCTCCATCTAATCCAAATCTCTCATTTTTTTAATCAATTTTCCACACTGTCTTCTTCACCCATCTTCTCTTCTCTTCTCTTCTCTTCTCTTCTCTTCTCTCCTCTTTCTTTCTTTCTTTCTTTCTTTCTTTCTTTCTCCATCTAATCCAAATCTCTCATTTTTTAAATCAATTTTCCACACTGTCTTCTTCACCCATCTTCTCTTCTCTTCTCTTCTCTTCTCTCCTCTTTCTTTCTTTCTGTCTTTCTTTCTCCATCTAATCCAAATCTCTCATTTTTTTAATCAATTTTCCACACTGTCTTCTTCACCCATCTTCTCTTCTCTTCTCTTCTCTTCTCTCCTCTTTCTTTCTTTCTTTCTTTCTTTCTTTCTTTCTTTCTTTCTTTCTTTCTCCATCTAATCCAAATCTCTCATTTTTTAAATCAATTTTCCACACTGTCTTCTTCACCCATCTTCTCTTCTCTTCTCTTCTCTTCTCTCCTCTTTCTTTCTTTCTGTCTTTCTTTCTCCATCTAATCCAAATCTCTCATTTTTTTAATCAATTTTCCACACTGTCTTCTTCACCCATATTCTCTTCTCTTCTCTTCTCTTCTCTCCTCTTTCTTTCTTTCTTTCTTTCTTTCTTTCTTTCTTTCTTTCTCCATCTAATCCAAATCTCTCATTTTTTAAATCAATTTTCCACACTGTCTTCTTCACCCATCTTCTCTTCTCTTCTCTTCTCTTCTCTCCTCTTTCTTTCTTTCTGTCTTTCTTTCTCCATCTAATCCAAATCTCTCATTTTTTTAATCAATTTTCCACACTGTCTTCTTCACCCATATTCTCTTCTCTTCTCTTCTCTTCTCTCCTCTTTCTTTCTTTCTGTCTTTCTTTCTCCATCTAATCCAAGTCTCTCATTTTTTAAATCAATTTTCCACGATGTCTTCTTCACCCATCTTCTCTTCTCTTCTCTTCTCTTCTCTTTCTTTCTTTCTTTATTCTTTCTTTCTTTCTTTCTCCATCTAATCCAAATCTCTCATTTTTTTAATCAATTTTCCACGCTGTCTTCTTCACCCATCTTCTCTTCTCTTCTCTTCTCTTCTCTTCTCTTTCTTTCTTTCTCCATCTAATCCAAATCTCTCATTTTTAAATCAATTTTCCACGATGTCTTCTTCACCCATCTTCTCTTCTCTTCTCTTTCTTTCTTTCTCCATCTAATCCAAATCTCTCATTTTTTATCAATTTTCTACGCTGTCTTCTTCACCCATCTTCTCTTCTATTCTCTTCTCTTTCTTTCTTTCTTTCTTTCTTCCTTTCTTTCTTATACACTCGATTTATCTTCATCTATTTCATGTTGTTATTCCCTTTTTTCTTTTAAATTTCTTTTTGCCTTCGCCTTTCCACTGTTCTCCGCCTCCCTTTTTTCTTTTTCTTCTTTCCATCTCCTTTATCATTATTATCACAATCTTCTCACCTTTTGCAACTCCACCCCCTTTCCATCTTCTTAAACCATCAACATTACACCACCACCACCATCGTCACCACCACCACCACTATCACCCGCTAAACCCTTGCTGATTTCATCACTCCTTTCTATACGATCCCATCACCTCTTCTCAACGCGCAACCCCCCTCCTGTTCCGACAAGACGCCGTGTGTTTCTCTTTCGCACAAACCGTGCCAACGAAGCACTAAACAACAGCAAAAACAGATTCTTTCTTGTACATGTCACTGGAAGTGATTTAAAATTAGCCAGAAGCAATCAGCTCAGTCAGATCGCACGAAAACGCAGGTGCACAATTCGTAATATGGATCGTCCATCCTGGTTTGCTGCTTCTTCAGCGCATCCGCTAAGCACTCTCGCTTTGTCTGACTTTTAGTTTTGAATTTTCATTTTGCTTCTTGTCACCAGCTTTGCTATCGAGACAGGCGCTCCAAATGCCAGCATTCACTTTACAAAATAATTAGCCTTTCTGTCTTTCTTTCTCTGATGATATTGTTTGGTCTTTCTTAATCGTTATTATTATTTTATTTTCATTTTTAGAAGGATGGAGTCATTATCAAGATTTTGTTTTTCATTTACTGATACACAACTGTATTCAAACTTAGCTCTTTACACAACTCAACTACACATACGTATAAACATAATTCTGTTTCTATTCAATTGTCTGTGGATAAGTAAGATTTTATAAGAACACAAGCAATATTCTCTCTTAGGTATACTGGAAAAAAGATTCAAATGAAAATTAATTTTAACGGCATGTCAACCCGTTTTGGGTTACCATAATTATTTATCTATAAGATTTACTTTTCCACTCCTCAACCACTAGTAGGTATACAGATAAATTCATATTTATATTAAATAGTACTTGCAGTGGTCAGATTTTACAAAAACAAAAGCAATATCCCTTTGAAGCAGCACGAAAAAGAAACAAACTATCAGATAAAAATAATCGAGTAATTAATTTTAACGGTTTGTCAACCCATCTGGGGTTACAGGAATTATTAATCCCAAGACGAACTATTTTTTCACATTTCAATCACAAATAGATATAAACATAAATCAATTTAGATTCAATACTACGTGGATAGATGAGATTTTACAAGAACTCAAGCAATATTTTCTCTTAGCAGTACAAGAAAAATTAACTTAATGATAAAAATTATTGTTTGATGGACAGATTAATTTCAATGCATGTCTACCGTCATAACCTTTTGTTTCTCAATTAAAAATTAAACTTTGAGAATTTAAAGAAAAACAACGACATTGCTTGACGTCATATCTGGAGAAAAGTTTCAGAGGTGCTTCGACTACTTGAAAACTCTGTGGAATAAGTCGGTTCAGTGTCCAGGGGACTATTTCGAAAATAATCAAAGTTTCTCTAACTTTTCTTTTCTATATTGCTAAGTATTGTTTCAGACTTGATATACTTTGAACCCTCCAACATACATATACAGACATACACATACATACACACAAATCGCTTATATGACTGAGTATATATTATCAAATAGTCCATGAGATGTTCATATTTGTTAGATAAACACACACACACACACACATATATATATATATATATATACACACACACACACACACACACATATATATATATATGTGTGTGTGTGTGTGTGTTTATCTAACAAATATGAACATCTCATGGACTATTTAATACCAAAATTTGATTCACTTGTTTGTGTTTGATTGTATTCATAACTATATTTTAAATGTCCAGCATCTGTAATTGCACTTCTCCATTTGTCTATTATAATTTATTTGCACGCATTTATACTGTTACACGTATTTCTATGCAATATTAATAAATTTTATATGTATTTTATTTCTAGTTGATCCATACATTAGACCCTAATAGATACCACCGTTTCAGGTCACAGTGGACCTGGGAGTAACGCACACACACATATTCATATTTTGGGTATGTATATCCATACATTGAAAAAAATTCACTTTTTCACTTTCCCTACACACACACACACACACACAATTGGCCTAGTGGGTAGAGTGTTCACCAATGGTCCGGGAGACCTAGGTTCAATCCCAGATCACGTCATACCATAGACTTTAAAAATGATATATGATATCTCCTTGCTTAACACGCAGTAATATAAGGTACGCATCAAGGGTAAAGTGGAGCACTCCAGGGAAAGAAGTAGCGCCCTCCTCTACACCTCGACGTAGAAGTTATTGAAAAGGAGCCTTCTGGTTGCTCTCGACTACACTCGTCAACTTTACTATATATATATATATATATATATATATATATATATATATATAAATATATATATATATATAGCACACGAAATCAATAAACAACTAATAAAAATCAAATAAGCCTTACATATCAAAATAAAGAAATCATGGAATTTTTAGAATGAACTTTGAAATAGAGACAATGTTTCGAAATTCCTTTAGTCCTTTTTTATATATTTTTTTTTCTTGATAATATTCGATAGTGTTCTGTTTTAAATTCGTTCGATGTCATCGGCCTCTCAGTTTTATCTGACTAAAAGTTTACGTAATTTTGCAATATTACACCCCCCTAAAAGCAAAAAAAGAAAAAAAAAACACTCTTTGCACTTGCTAACAATCCCTAATGATGGCTTTTGAAAGGTCCGAAAGCGCTCGCAACAATTTCAGTAAATTCATCTACCAATTCCAATCTAAAACCAAGACACTTGTCGGGAAATTTCGTTTGGTTTTGGTTGGTTTGGGTTAATGCCATATCAACCATTCGAGGTTATTTAATGCAAAATCCATTTTCATACATATAAATAGTTATATTTCAAACAATTTAGTTTAGAATAAGTATATTTTTTAATTTACACTCAGTTAAATGCCAAAATAGTTCTATTTCAAACAATTCAGTTTACCATAAAAAACAGGTTAATTTCAAACAATCTGTTTAGCATAAGTTTGCAGTTTCAATGTCAAAACAGTCACATCTCAACTACCATGATTTAGTTCAATCTGACCCATAGATAGGACCCTATCAGGTACTACCACTCCAGTACTGAGTAGACCAAGGAGAGATGGCAATGAATTGGTACTCTGTGTTCTCCAAATCCCCGGCATAACTGAAACCTCATCATCATCTTATTTAGTGTCATATTCCGGACACTCGTTGGAGGGGAGTCTTACTCCTCTGCAGAGAAGCAGTTGGTGTATTCTACAGCCCTAGGAAACTTGAAAGGATCTTAATGAAATTATATAGACAATTCATCATCATCATCATATCGTGCTGGCAGCACGGATATCCCTGACCCTCTCTCGCCACTCCTCCCTATCGTTCATCGCCCTAGGCAGGTCTTCAGGACAACAACCTGTATCCTCACATAGCTGCTGAATGTACGTTCGTGCTGGTCGTCCTGCTTTTGCGCGGCCATGTGTGGGGATCCATAAGAGTACATCTCTTATTATTCAATCCTTCATGTTTATATATATATATATATTTATATATATATATATATATATATATATATATATATATATGTGTGTGTGTGTGTGTGTGTGTGTGTGTGTGTATTTACCCAGCCCTTCAGTACGAGTAGTATGCAACACTGGGTCAATTTTAAGCGTTGTTAAATAGGTTTGAATTCTGCATTTCCCAATTCCTTGACCAGATGCTATCCCAAGGCTACAGAGCCAAGTCTGCCCTACTATTTATCCGGAGATGGATGAAGAATAGTTGGATAACAACTTTTTTCCGAAAGTATAAGTGCTATGTGAAATGCACGCTGCACCGCGCGGGATTTGAACTAAGGCCGCCGTGTTTATTTCTTACAACCAAAATCATAACAATATACACCACACACACACACACACACACACCCACACAGACACACACACACATATATATATATTTATATATATATATACATATGCGTGTGTGTGTGTGTGTGTGTGTGTGTGTGTGATTGAGAGACAGAGACAAGCAACACTGACAACTAATTGAATTCGTTGCAAAACAACTGAATAAAGCAGCAAATTCACAGATTTTTTGACATATCCCTTTTTCTAGGAATATCAATATAAAAAAAATCCCGGACGAATTGACGTAGTTTAAATGAACACTCCCGAGAGTTCATTAATTATTAAGAATTTAAATATTAATAATTTATTATTAAAAATATTTTACTTCAAACACAGTAGTGGTATCTCCGAATATTCCAATTCATAACTTAAATAACGTTCAGACTCTCAAGTTTGAACTTTGTCCTTCCGACATTTTCAATATCAGTAAGGATTAGCGTTCTTTGATACGTTGTCATGACAACTTCATAGAAAGTTTAGTTTTCCCATATTCTTATCTAAAATTCTATTTTTATTTTCATATCGCTATCTGATGAAATTCATAAAGATTGCAACGGTTTATTGAATAAACACTCCACCATAGTTTGGTTTCCTCTACATAATTTCATATATATATATATATATATATATGTACGTATGTTTGTGTGTGTGTGTGTGTGTGTGTGTGAGTGTGTGTGTGTTTGTGCGTATATTAATGAACACCCCTTTGGTATGAGCAGGAAGGTACAGATGGTCAGTTTTTAAAGTAGAGTAGAGCTGGTTTGAATCAGCCCGTTTATTCGGTTTCATTGTTTGATGGCGTATTAGACTTTGGGGTTATTTCATGCAAAAGCCATTCTTGTAGAAGTACATAGGAGAACTATTTAGCCCATTGCTGGTTGGGGGGAAAAAGGGAGTTCATACCGTTCCTAAGTGAGTGTAGTAGATTGACTTGAGTACGAACTCGAAAACTAAAGTATCGCAGTTTAACACGTTAGCCCCACGCCATGGAGAGTGCTCAAGGATAACGGCCTGATGATTATTGTTTTGCAAAAATACTTCATGAAACACAGAGATCGCAGTCTAAATTCCATGGCATTAAATATATATATCTAATATATATCTCTGTAGTCATCCACAGACAGATCTGTTTCGTTCTATCAGAACTCATCAGTGTGGCTAGACAGTATCTTCCCGTAGTTGGGATCGAAACCCGGTTGACTCAAACGCCAAGCCAAAGCTCCTAACCATTCAGCCACGAGGAGATATTAGCTGCGAAGTAAATTTTAAACGGTTATGAATCACAATTACTATTGTTTACATACATCCGTTCAACGGTTGCCGAGACCTCAATTCATCTAATATATATATATATATATATATATATATATATATATATATATATATATATATAATTAATAAACACGTTTTTTGTTGATAACGTTTTTAAATGAACTTAAGATCATTCTTTTGCACACAGTTAATGCTTTGTATCACTATCTATTCAATTAAATATCTGTCATTTATTTACACATAGTTAAATGATCAAAGTCTTATTTCAAACAAATCAGTTTAGCGGAAGTCATTTGTTTGTACTCAGCTTAAATGTCAAACAGTTCTATTTGACCCATAGATGGGACCCTATCAGGTGCTTCCACTCCGGGTCAGAGTGGAGCTGTGAGCATTAGCAATGAAGTAGTACTCAACATTCCTCAAATTTCGAGCATTACTGGAGTCATACCAATCAGATTGTTTAGTGTCATATACAGGACACTCGTTGTGGTGGGTGGTCTTACTCCAATACTAGATTTTAGGGAATGTGGAGTGCCTCTTAATTAACATTACTGGCAGGTCTACAAAAACCAGTGGTAGTACCTGTTAGGGTTTCATCTGTGGGACAAATATCATTGTTCAACCATTTAAAAAGGATTATTACTAGTTATTTGAAACCAATCACATCTATAAAGTTTGTTCATATTAGATATAATACTTGATAAATGGATTGTCCTGTCGGCTGCAGCTGTAGAGTTCACCAACTGTTTCTCTGAAGAGGAGTAAAACCTCCCTCAACGAGTGTCCTGTATATGACGCAAAACATTCTGATGTTGAGGTTCCAGTAATGGTGGAGTTTTGGGTAATGCGAAGTACCCTTTCATTGCCTTCGCTCCGAGGTCCACTCTGGTCCGGGTCAAATTGGACTAAATTGCGTACATATGCCAAACTGAGGTTTTTTGAAATAGAACTGTTTTTGACATTAAAACTGTACGTACGCAAAATTGAATTGTTTGAAATAGAACTGTTTAGCCATTTAAATGTGTTTGGACAAAAATTATATTTATACTGAACTGAATTGTTTGAATTAGAATTATTTGACTAAACTGAATAGCTTTAAATAGAAATGTTTTTGACAATTAAACTGTGTACTCATGCTAAACTGAAGTGATTGAAACAGAACTGATTAATTGTATAAAAATAGATTTGGCGTTAAATAACCTACAAACTTTGATATGCCATAGAACCTACCAACCAACCAACCATTGATAAATGCAATTACTAATATTAAATTGCAATACTTGAAACTTGAAACAATTTAATAGTTAAGTTAACTTATTTGGTTTGATGTCTAATCAACCCTTATAGGTTATTTAATGCCAGATCCTGTTTACACACACACACACACACACACACACACACACACGCGCGCACGCAGGGATATGTATGTATACATATATATTAAATATCTATGATTTGCAAACAAATAGTTTGTAGGTGACATTTTTAATAAGCCAGTGCTCATTTGTTTGCTCACATTATATGATTTCAAGTACTGAAATCTATCACTAATAATTCTACTTGATATTAATCGTGTGTTTTTGCCCATTGGCTGGGGCTGTAGAATACACCGGTTGCTTCTCTGCAGAGGAGTAAGAACCCCCTTAACGTGTGTGTCCTGGGTATGACACAAAAAATAAGATGTCGCAGTTCCAGTAATGCTGAAGCTTTGGAGAATGCTGAGTACCCCTTCATTTCCCTCGCTCCCATGTCCACTCTACCCCGGAATGGGAGTACCTGATAGGGTCCTATCTATGAGTCAAATAGAACTAAACTGTGTACTTATGCTAAACTGAATTGCTTGAAATAGGACTATTTTTACTTTTAAATTGCGTACTTATGCGTAATTAATTGTTTGAAACGAAACTGTTTTCGTATGCTAAACTGAATTGTTTGAAATAGAACTGTTTTGACTTTTAATTCTGTGTAAACAAAAACTATTCTTATTCAAGACTGAATTGTTTGAATTAAAACTGTTTGACTAAACGGAAGAGCTTGAAATAGAAATGTTTTTGACAATTAAACTTTGTTCTTATACTAAACTGAATTGTTTGAAATAGAAATGTATATTTGGATAAAAAGAGATTTGGTATTAAATAACCTACAAAGGTTGGTATGCCCTGAAACCCGAATAAACAAACAAACAAACAAACATTTGTTTTCTTACAGTTGAATGGTTACAAGTATTTCTATCTAATACTAATAGTTTTATTTTTAAGCATCAAAATGTTTTCATGCATTTCTATATAGCAACAATGATTTAATTAAGGCCAGTCGGTTGGGGCTGTAGAATACATCGACTGCATTTCTGCGGATGGGTAAGACTACCTCCCAACGAGTGTCCTGTATATGACATTAAACAATCTGATCGTTAGGCTCCAGCCCTGGAGTTTTGAGGAATATGGAGTACCCCTTCATTATCATTGCTACCAGGTCCATTCAATCCCAGAGTGGGGATATCTGAAAGGGTCTTATCTATTGGTTAAATAGAACTGTTTGACGTTTAAAGTATGTGCAAACAAAAGACTTATTTTAAATTGAATAGTTAGAAATACACCACTTTGACCATTTAAATGTGTTTGTGTTACAGAGCAATGTTTGAAAGCATTTGAATATGTGCAAATGATACTATCTATGTTAGACAAAAATATTTAGAATCATTGAACTGTGTGCAAACAATAGTGAAACTAGTGTGCAAATAAATTACCTTTGACTCATTTAAAAATAAGATTATCTTCGAACTATTGATATACGAATTTGTAAAACCATTTGATTGAATGCAAACAAATGGGCTCGGGCTCGTTTAAAAATATTATCTACTATGCGTTTAAAAGTCATATATAATATGTATAAAAAGGATTTGACGTTAAATAACCTACAAGGTTCATAGGCCATAAAACCCAGCCAACCAACCTACCAACCAATTCAATTTAACATGTTATTTGTTTGGATACAATTAAATAGTTAAAAGCCCAATTTGACCCATAGTTGAAACCCCAACATATACTACCAATCCAAGTCAGAGTGGACCTATGATTAATAGCAATGAAAGAGTATTCTATATTCCCGAAAACTCCAGGAGTGAAGCCTCATCATTAAATAGTTTCGTTCCATATCTAGGATACTCGTTGGTAGTTTCGTACCCCTCTGCAGAGATGCAATCGTCGTATTCTACTTCCTATTTGACTAGGCTCCATTTACTTGCGTGCAAACAAATAATTACTCTTAAATAGAACAATAGTTCTACTTGAATCCATTGTGCAAACAAATAAGCTCTAAATCTTTTTAAAATGTTACCTTGAAACTATTGACTTACAAATAACACACACACACACACACACACACACACACACACACACACACACACACACACACACACACACACATATATATATATATATATATATATATATATATATATATATATATATATACAGGATTAGGCTTTAGGTAACCCAACCAACCGACCAAGTAAAACTAATTGGAACGTTTATTTCTCTTTTGTGCAATATTAAGATACCTCTCCATGTTTTGATTATTGGAATTATTTCCCTCCAACTCAAATTCTGAAATAAATCAGCAGAAACGTTTTTTTTTGCATTAGCAAGGCAGGGCCCATTAAAATCCCATGACAAAATGTGTGATATTTTCAGCTCTTGTCTCAATTACTTCGTTAAAAGGTTCTTTAACTGGGAGTCTGGGGGAATTTATTCATTGATTCAGAAGACTCTTGATGTAATGTTTATTTCCATATTGGTTTCTTTTTCTGATATTTCTTTCTTTTTTTTTTTTTTGATTATCATTTTTTGAAACCCTGTAATGGAAAAAAAGAAACCATTTGCACTTAGATAAAAAAGATAAAAAATAAAAAATAAACTAACAACAAATGAACAAATGAAAAAAAAAAAACAAACAAAAACAGGAAAGAAAGGAGGAAAATAAATATTACTTTAGTCGAGAAGAACTTTAGGTTTCATTAAAAAAAAAACCCAAATAAAAACCTCAAAATAACTCCCATCCCCAATTGAAATTATAATTAAAAAATGTCGTTGGCTTTGGGTTAGCTCTTTCGCAAACTTTTGCGATACGTTCTCAAATGAAAATCAATTCAATGTTTGGATCTCATTCTTATTTTTATCTGACACGGCGTCTCCAAACTCTAAACCATACAAAACGTAAATGTAAAAGTTTAACAAATCGATAAATTTGAAAATAAAACATAAAGGGATAGCTACGACCAAAAAAAAAAAACAACAACAAAAAACAAAACAAAACAACATGGATTGTTTTAATAAAAAAAGAGAAGAAGCTAATAAACGAAATTAATCCCGATACATCAGCAGCAGCATCAGGGCGTGTCGACAATCATTACTGTTCGTGAGTTGACTAGACGGTACCCAGAGTTCGCACATAACTGATGAACATAAATTTTTGCTGTTTGGTTAACGTCATTAGTGAGTTTCTCGCTTAATTCACGACAGTGCTCAGCATGTCTTGCTCACCTACCTTTGATGGTTTCTGAGATGAGAGGTAAGTGGCTGTACAACTGCTGTTTTGTGTGATGCTGTCTCCAGGATTTTCCTAGCACCTTCATGTAGTTCCCATTAAACTTTTAAACATCCATAAATAAGTATTGGAAATAATGAAACCAGTCATGTACCTAGTCCACCTACTCACCCACCAATCCCACCATTATCATGTTATAAAAAATGGTAATAAAGTAGACATGGCTACGCAGAAGACACTTCAAAAGAGAACCTAGTATTAACAATTATAGCTAACACCATATTATAAATGAATGTAGGAAAATAGCTGTGAAGTATTGTATAAGACTAAACTATTTTGTATGAACGAAATATCTCAAGTGGTGTACTGGCCGATGTGCTTGACTACGACATCGTAGTAAATATCTAAGAACATTGTGCAAATGTATTTTATTATAATATCAATCTTTGGGAGTTTTTTTACATCAGTTATCGGGAGTTTGAGTAAAATTCTGAAGGACAGATTTACTGCCAGTTTCCTCAGTTTTCCGGGATTTTTATCAGTCTTTTGGCCGATTTTAACAATGCTGTATTTTGGATGGTCTCAGTTTGTTACCAATTTTAAAACCTTCCAGTCTCCTTTCCAAGCCTTTGGGGACCGTTCCAAACACGCCAATTACGATTAGTATCACCATCACCTTAAGTTCTCTGGAAAGCTCTTAGTACTTTTCTCTTTCTTCATTTTCTTTGATTTTCAAAAGAATGACAAAATCCGCGAGACGCCTAGTGATCTATTTGTATTTCAAAATCCTAGAGAATATAGTGCGTTTCATTCTCCAAGAAGGATTCTAATTTGAACATACTACCATTTGGTAGTATGTTCAAATTCTATTTTTTTGCATAATTCCTAGAGGATCACTTGTCCCACCCTTTCGTGCATAGACTTTTAGACATTTTGTGCTGGTTTTGTGTATTCATTGATTATGTGATTGGTCGTTTCGTCGCTATCACCACATAATTTACATTTGTAATTTTGTTGCGTCTTATCTATTTTTGCTTTTAATGTAGTTGATCCTTACGGTTGGTTTTGTGCTGCTATAAGAAGATATTAAAGTTTTCTCGTGTAAGATTTTGCTTATCGTTGTTATTATCTTTATTATTATTTTACTTTTTGTGATTTTTTTAAACCAGCGTTAACTGGAGCTCGAGTGTCGGCAAGATCCATAACACTTAGTATTCTGGGTGACCTTTGCAATGCTGTAGTTTGGATGGTCTCGATTTGTCCTCTGATTTCCAACTCTTTCAGCCCCTCATTTTGCTTTGGAGACCATTTTAAACTCACCAATTTCAATTTATACTACTCTTACTCACATGTCCTATACATTTTTTAGTCCTTTGACGGGGGTCCAATTTTCAGCTTTTCGTTCGGTTTCTTACAGTCTTTATCAAAGACTTAGTGATTATATAGATTCTATGTATTTATGTCTTTTCATATAGAAATCAGACCTGACCGATAAAATGAAACGCAGTTTCTTCCAGGCAGCGGTTGTATCTATACTGCTATATGGATGCACTACATGGACGCTAACTAAACGGCTCGAGAAGAAACTAGACGGCAATTATACGAGAATATTGAGAGCAATATTGAACAAGACCTGGCGACAACACCCCACGAGACACCAACTATTCGGCCACTTGCCTCCCATCACGAAAACTATACAAGTTAGACGAACCAGACACGCAGGACACTGTTGGAGAAGCAAGGACGAGCTCATAAGTGTTGTACTCCTATGGACCCCCACATATGGCCAAGCAAAAGCAGGGCGACCAGCTCGAACTTACATACAGCAGCTATGTGAGGACACAGGATGTAAGCCTGAAGACCTGCCAGAGGCGATGAATGATAGGGAGAAGTGGCGAGAGAGGGTCAAGGATATCCATGCTGGCGGCACGACATGATGATGATGATTTATGTCTTTGGCTGTTTTCTTTTGGGCAATATTTTATAGTCACATTGAGAGTATTCTCTATAGAAAATCAAATGGTACGCTAAGTGCATTTTTCTTATTTCATATTGGCTGGTAGTGTCTGGTATCTCGTAAATGTTGTAATCTGTATTTTTCTTGATCATACCCAGTACTCCCACTATTACTGGCACGATGATTCTTTTTTAAGTTGCCACAGTTTCTCAATTTCTATTTCCTGGTCTTTGTATTTACTTATTTTATTATATTCTTTGATATGATACTAACTGTTAGTATTGCCATATCAATAAGACGTGTTTTTCGTTTCTGTTCTTTTATCTAATATCAGGTCTTTTGTTCTTTATTCTTATTTCCGTTTGAATTGCAAAGTCCCAGAAAATAGTAGTTTTTTGCTTCTTTTATTATTATTATTATTATTTTACTCCTTTGAGAATGTTTCACAACAGCGTTAACTGATGTTTTCTCAATGGAGTTAGAGTGACTGCAAGTCTCCACAAGTCTCCAGTAATCTTCTCAGTATTCTAGCCGATCATAATAATACAGTAGTGTGGATAGTCTCCATTTGTATTCTTTTGGGGATTGTTCCAAGAGCACCGATTACAATTGGTATCACCGTCATTTCATGGCATTGTTTTATGCTGCTATTATAAAAGATTCAGTTTCTATTATAAGTTTTCCCTTTCTTACCTTATATGTGGTCATCCGGAACAGCAAAGTCCACAGTTTTGCAAGTTCTTTTTTTTTTGTTGTTGTTGAGTGTTATAAGATCTTGTTCTCTTGTCGAGAGGAGGTGAACTGTTTGTAAGTCAAAATCCCATCGGAGTTTGTGTGTCTCATTCTCCAGGACATATTCTCGGTTGTGCATGTACCATTTGTTCTTACAGTCAAATTTAAATTTCTTGCACAATTCCAAATGGATAAATGTTCCACTCCTGTCATATCTAGTCTTATACTCTTTCTGTGCTAATTTGCTGTATTTGTTTACTCCTTTTCTATTTTTTCGCACCAGGATTTGCTAATGGTTCCACTCTGGGATTTGAGTGATAGCAAGTCTCCTCAAGTTTCCAGGACTCTTCTCTGCATTCTGGCTGATCTCAATAATTTAGTAGCTTGGATGGTTTCCACTCGTCCTCTTATTTCTAAGTGCTCTAATCCTTGTACCAATCCTTTGGTGATTGTACCAAGAGCACCAGTTAAAATTGGTACCACCGTCACATTCATGTTTTTTCAATTCTCTAGTATGGTCCAGGTACTTATCCTTCTTTTCGCTTTCTTTCAATTATATTCCGCGGTCAGCCGGACAGCAAAGTCCACAATTTTGCAAGTTATCTTTTTTGTTTCGATTATTACCAGGTCCGGTCGTGTAGCCGAGATAAGGTGATCCGTTTGTATCTCAAAATCCAAGAAAACTGTGTCTCAATTTCTCGGAAGAATTCTGGGTTGTGCATATACTGTTATAATTATTATCATTTTACTTGTCGCAATTTTTTTACATCAGCTTTAGCTGGTGGTTCTTCATAAGAACCTCAGTGATCATAAATCTCGTCAGGACTCCAGGACTCTTCTCAGTATTGTAGCCGATCTCTTCAGTGCTGTAGTCTGGAAGATCTAGTTTCTTCTTCTAATTTCCAATTTCTCCAGTCTTTTATCCAAGCCTTATGCAAGCTTTAAACTGGAGGTATTTAATTTGATCTTCAGAGTATTGTGATCTGGCTGGTCTTGATATTTTCTTTGATCTCTTTTTCGTTCAGTTTTTCCAAGTCTTTGGGAAACGTTCTAAGGGCACCAACTACTATTGGTATCTGTGTCACATTCACCTTTTCAGCTCTCCGACAAAATTCAAATAATCGTCTTTTATTTCACTTTGAGTCGATTTAATTCTATGTTTCACTTTTAAAGCAAAATCTACTCGATAACAAGGTATTTTGTTTTTATAGGTCTGGCCGGAAATGGGTGATCCGTTTATATGACAAAATCACGGAGAATTTCATGCATTTAATTCTTGAGGACGAATTCTGGTTTGTGCATCTACTTTTTACCAGCATGACTAAATTTTAACCGTTTGCATAATTCCAAATTGATCACCTTTTCCCACCCAGTCATGTCTAGTCTTGACCTTCTTTTGTACCAGTTTGCTGCATTCGTTTATCATGCGATTTAATATTTCATATCTATAACCACATAAACTTCACTTGATGTTCTGTATGTTATTGTTTTTTTAATTTGAAATAATTTGTTTTCATCGCATTATATTATGCTGCAATTAAAAGAGATTTACTTCTGGATACTCGTTCGTAGCCATTTCCAGATCATTTTAATTTTTATGAATTTTCTCGTCAACACTAGCCGTAGCCTTTCTCTGGAATCCAAATGATAGCACGTCTCAGTTCTTTTAAATTCTTCTTTGTCGAGCTGTGATCGAAAAGGTTTCAACTTTTCGATAAACCTCCAGTTTTCCCCGTCTTTATTTTAGGCTTTTTGGGATATTTTATTAGGGCTTCAACTAGAATTGGTATCAAAGTCATCTTCATGTATCATAGTTTTCTTTTCAGTTCTATGTAAATGCATCATTGGTTTGTATTGTAAATCGTAAGTCATGTGTAGAGTTCTCAGTGGATCAAATTCGCCACCTAGTCATGTCAATTTTTTAAAATTCTTTCTTTGTCAGTTCGTGGCATTCTCTTATTATGCTGCTGGTTATCACAGCTCTTTCCCGAAAAACCTAAAGTTGCTATTATTCGGTGTCAGTTCTTTTTTAGCTATTATTATTATTATTATTATTATTATTATTATTATTAGTAGTAGTAGTAGTAGTAGTATTTACTCATTAGAGTTTTTCACATCAATTTTAGCTGATGGTCTTTCACTGGAGTTTGAGTGACAGCAAGTCTCCACTCGTCCTCTTATTTCTAAGTGCTCTAATCCTTGTACCAATACTTTGGTGACTGTAACAAGAGCACCAATTACAAATGGTATCACCATAGCATTCATGTTCCATTGTTTTTTTCAATTCCCTCTGGCTGTTCTCAATAATCTATAGTTCGGATGGTCTCAACTCGTCCTCCAACTTACAAGTCCTCCAGTCCCTTTGATAATCATTTAGTTATTGTACCGAAAAGCACCAATCACAATTGGTAAAATCATCACCTTCATGTTCCATAGTTTTTTTTTTATTTTTCTAGCAAGGTCGAGGTACTTATTTTTCTTTTCATATTCTTTCAGTTTTATTCTGTGGTCAGCCGGGACAGCAAAGTCCACAGTTATTATTATTATTATTATTATTCACTCATTAGAGTTTTTCACATCAGCTTTAGCTGATGGTTTTTCACTGGAGTTTGAGTGACAGCAAGTCTCTTCAAGTCTCCAGGACTCTTCTCAGTATTCTGGCCGTTCTCAATAATGCTGTCGTTTGGATGGTCTCCACTCGTCCGCCAAATTCCAAGTCCTCCAGACCCATTAGTAATCCTTTAGTAACAGTTCCAAACGCACCAAATACAATTGGTATTATTATTATTATTATAATTATTATTATTCTTGTTTATTATTCATTAGAGTTTTTCTCATCAGCGTAAGCTGATGGTCTTTCACTGGAGATTGAGTGACAGCAAGTCTCCTCAAGTCTCCAGGACTCTTCTCAGTATTCTGACCGTTTTCAATAATGCTGTTGTTTGGATGGTCTCCACTCGGCCGCCAACTTCTAAATCTTCCAGGCGCTTTAATAATCCTTTAGTTACCGTGACAAAAGCACCAATCACAATTGGTATAATTGTCACTTTCATGTTTCATAATATTCTCAATTATTTAGCATTCTTTCAGTTTTAATCTGTGGTCAGCCGGGACAGCAAAGTCGACAATTTTGCAGATTTCCTTTTTTTGTTGATTATTATAAAGTCTTGTCTTCGGGAGAGGTTTTCACATCAGCGTAAGTTGATGGTCTTTCACTGGAGATTGAGTGACAGCAAGCTCCCTCAAGTCTCAAGGACTCTTCTCAGTATTCTAGGCGTTTTCAATAATGCTGTTGTTTGGATAGTCTTCCCTCGGCCGCCAACTTCCAAATCCTCCAGGTCCTTTAATTATCCTTTACTTACCGTGCCAAAAGCACCAATCCCGATTGGTGTAATTGTCACCTTCATGTTCAATTATTATTATTATTATTATTATTATTATTATTATTATTATTATTATTATTATTATTATTATTATTATTATCATTATTATCATTTTTATCACTATTATTATTATTATTATTATTATTATTATTATTATTATTATTATCTAGTGGTTGTTGTTACTCTTTTTCTTCTTATTATTTTTCTTCTGTCACTTTTATCTTATTCAACGTCGATAACCTATATATCTACATATTTCTAAAATTACCATTATGCTTTTAAATATATATATATATATATATATATATATATATATATATATATATGTGTGTGTGTGTGTGTGTTTGTGTGTGTGTTTGTTCTGTTTTTTTATCTAATGGCATATTAAATGTTGGTAGTTATTTAATGCCAAATCCTGTTTATACATAATTTTTTTGAGTAAATAGTTTGTTGTTATTATTTTGGAAACGAGCCATAACTCATTCTTTTGGCACAAAAAACGATTATTATCTAACAATATTAGTTCAATTTGCACACAGCTAAATGGCTTCAAGTATGACAATCTTATACAAATAATTTTAGTTAATATGAATAATTTATTTTCCCGCAGTTAAATACTTAAACTGTTCTATTTGACCCAGTGATGCAACCTTAACAACTGCTACAACTTCGGGTTAGGTTAGAATAAAGCCAATGACAATATACTCAACATTCTCAAAGTCTCTGGATCAGAACCTCTCCATCTGAGTGTTTAGTGTCATATCTAGGATATTCGTTAAGGGAAGGGTCTTACCCCACTGCAGAGATGCGATCGGCGTATTCCACCGCTCTATACGACTGGGCTATATATATATATATATATATATATATATATATATATATATATATAGTTCTACTAATGATTCCAAAGATCCACAGATATATATTCAGCCCAGAATTTGTCCTGGTAAATTAGATCAGTGATTTTGAAATAACAGAGAAACCAATCCCGGTTATAAGATCGGAACTCAAGTTAGTTCACCAGACGATTAAGATATGTTAGGTCGAAAATATGCCATTCTAGCAGACCTCATGTTAAAACAAATAAAAACCAAAACCCAGAAAAATATGAAGACCTTAACTGCAATAACTCTCCGCATGCTTGCACACACACACACACACACACACACACACACACACACACACACACACACACACATATATATATATATATCAGAATATTATTAAATCAAGATATTCTTTAATTAAAGGATATCATTAATTCAAAATATTATTATGTAAAAAAAATTATTAAATCAAAATTTAACTAAATCAAAATATTAAATCAAATCGGATATTATCAGATCAAAATATTAAATCAAAATATCATTAAATCAAAATACTATTCAATCAAAACAGATAATATTAAATTAAGATATTATTAAATCAAAGTATTATAAAACCAAAATATGATTAAATCAGAATATTATTAAATCAAGACATTATTTAATTAAATGATATTATTAAATCAAAATATTATTATGTAAAAAAAATATCAAATCAAAATATAATTAAATCAAAATATTAAATCCAAGCAGATATTATTAAATCAAAATATCATTAAATCAAAATATCATTAAATGAAGTTATATTTTAATCAAAATATTATTAAATCCAAATATTACTAAATTAAAACGGATATTATTAAATCAAAATACCATTAACTCAAAATATCATAAATCAAAATATATTTAAATGAAAATAATCTAGATCAAAATATTTTTAAATCAAAATATTAATAAATCAAAATATTATCAAATAAAAACGCGTATTGTTAAATCAAGATATTAAAATATTATTAGGTCAAAATATTATTAAATCAAAATATTATATAATCAAAATTTTATTAAATCAAAATATTATCAAATAAAACAGATATTGTTAAATCAAAATATTACTAAATCAAAATATTTTCAAATCAAAATATTATTAAGTCAAAATGTGTATAATTAAATCAAAATATATTAAATCAAAACGGATATTATTAAATCAAAATATTAAGTCAAAACGGATATTATTCAGTATCTTTTTTTGCCAACTCATCATTGGAACTCTGTAACCAATAAAAAAATTGCAACAACTTTGCAATGAAAAATAAAATTGCAACATTTCTATTAACTAAAATAAAATTTGTGCAGCATTTATGAAAAATAGAATTGTAACATCTCTGTTATCGAACATAAATAAAATTGCAGCATCTCGGTGATAAAGAAAAAAAAAATTGCCACATCTCTGTAACTATAAATAAACTTGTCAGATCTCTGTAGCCAAAATTAAAATTGGAACATGCCTCAAGACAAAAATATATTGCCGTGTCTCTGTAACCCAAAATTTAAAAAAAAGTTAACATCTCTCCAACCAAATAGAAAGCCATAACATCACTGTAACCAAATAAAAACAAAAGAATAAAAAAAGAAAAAAGAATAAAAGAAAAGAAAAAATGCAATGTCTATAACATCATAAATAAAATTGCGATCTCTTTGCTACAGTTCATAATATTGCAACACGTCAATTATAAAATTGCAGCACCACACATAACATGATAAAAAAAACCGCAAATTGGCAACACATCTATAGCCAAGCATACATTTTCTGCAGCTATGTAACCGAACATAAGTTTGCAACAGCTCAACGGTAAAAATCAAATAAAATCTAAACATCTATGTTGCAAACATACAATTGTAACTAAAGGCAAAAATTCTAACCTTTCTATAACCAGTATAAACTTCAAAATATCTTAACCAAACATAAATCTGTAACATCTCTGCAGCCGAACATAAATTCGCAGCATCTATATGATAAAAAAACAATATATTTATAACTGAGAATAAAATAGCAACACATCTGTTCCCAAGAATAAAATTGCAACATCTTAAAAACAGAATTTCAACATATATGTAACGAAACGTACAATCGCAACATTTTTACTAAAAATTGATTGGTCAGATACCTTTAACAGAAAGATTGCATTAACTTTAACCAAAAATAAAATTGCAACATCATAGGGATTAAAATAAAATTGCAACATCTCTGAAACCAACAGTATTATTGCAACAACTCTATAACCGAAAATAAAATTGCATTATCTTTGTAACAAAAAGTGAAACATATTTATAACGAAAAAAAAAAGTTGTAACATCTCAGTGATTAAAATAAAATTGCAACATCTCTGAAACCAACAGTATTATTGCAACAACTCTATAACCGAAAATAAAATTGCATTATCTTTGTAACAAAAAGTGAAACATCTTTATAACCAAAAATAAGATTGTAACATCTCAATGATTAAAATAAAATTGCAACATCTCTGAAACCAACAGTATTATTGCAACAACTCTATAACCGAAAATAAAATTGCATTATCTTTGTAATAAGAAGTGAAACATCTTATTACCAAAACTAAAATTTCAACTTCTTTGTAAACCAGAAAAGAAATGCAACATCTCTCTCACCAAAGATAAAGCTGCTACATTTTTTTAAACCAAAAATAAAATTGCCACGTCTTTATAACTAAAAATAAAATCGATTAAGCACACTTATTTCTGGGCTGCTACAGATGCAGATTTTTGGTTGTGATTATTGGAAACTATTTATGAATCTCATGTAAATATTATACGATGTTCTCATAAAAAGTTCGCAAATTTTCATTTACTTTCTTAAGGTCAACCCCGATACAAAGAGTTTATTTCGAAATGTCTTTTGCTCATATAAAGCAGTTAGCAACGTGTATATAACATTTAATTTACAGACGCAGTTCCATTCCATCAAATTTAGCGATAAACCAAATATAAACTAATATATTGTCAAGTTTAGTTTACAAACGCTTCTGCCCACAAAAGGCAGTGGTCATGGTTTATACTACATTCAACTTTTGCGCGTAATTATGTTCCTTCAGTGACAAATATAAACAAAATTTACACCAAGTTATGATCAGGTTTTGTTCGCAAACACTTCTACTCGCAAAAGGCTATGGCCATGCCCTGTACTACATTCAATTTTTGCGTTCTGTTCCATTTCCTTATAGATAAATATAGACAAAATGTACAGAAAGGTATAATTAGACTTGAGTATGATGAAAAAAATCATTATGGCTGTGCTAACGACAAATCAAAGGTTATTCTCTGCGAGAAAGCGTTTGCTTTCGAAATTCAGCTTAAGAATCTCTCTGCGTATATTGCAAAAATAAATGTGTGTGTGTGTGTGTGTGAGAGAGAGAGAGAGAGAGAGAGAGAGAGAGAGAGAGAGAGGGATTGAGAGAGGAAGAGAGTTTTTTTAAAAAAAGTTATGTTATTGTTAGAGAAAAGCTTTAAGATGATAACATTTGTAAGGCGGAAACTAGGCTGAAGAGCTGTTAGAATAAAGATGGAGCAGAACGAACGTTAAATCTTCAACAATAATATCTCCTTGAGTTAGATGTTTTGTGAGTACTAAAGCCAGTGAATTCATACCCTGTCTATTGTTTCCTATCGAACAGACAAATTCCTTTCTGCTTTTAGTAATACAACGTGTGCTGGGAAGAGATTTGCTATTGAGTCTTATTGAAGGAGCTTCTGATAAATAATATGTAACGGAAAAAGCAGTAATAAAACATAAACGACAAGAACAACAATAAAAGCAACTGTGAAAATAGATATATGAATAAAAACAATAAAAATATAGGAATGTTTCATTTTTTTTTCTTTTTCACGATTGCAAAACGTACAAAGTTCCTATCAATATCAGGCTTTATTCTAGGTATTCCTTCATTAAAATTTAACACTTTCTCCATTATTGCTTCTTCTTCAAGATATCACACATACACACACACACACACATGCACTCAGCAGTCCTCTCTGAGGGTTTTACAATATGCCAACTGCATCCTCTGCAAAGGGATAAGCTCTCCACTGAAAGATGTGTCCTGGGCGTGATATTAAATTAAATCTGATAGTGAGGCTCCTCTTATTTAGCTCTGCTGTTTATGGAATCAACTCTTCATGCCATTATTTCCTGGTTCACTTTGACCCAGAGTAAGTGTAACTGCTGGGGTCCCATCAATGAAAATTATTTCTATTATGTAGAAACACCATAAAAGAGCGCATGGATTATTTGTATTATGAGTATTCACGTGAAGCTATTGCTGTATACAAAGAATAATGATTATTAGTTATTTGAAACCGTATAAATTTAGTGTTCACCAATGGTCCGGGAGACCGGGGTTCAATCCCAGGTCGAGTCATACCTAAGACTCAAAAATGGTACTTGATGCCGTCTTGCTCAGCGCTCTGCACGATAAGGTAAGGATCAAGGGTAAAGTGGAGCAATCCAGTGAATGGAGTGGCACCCTCTCCTACATCTCGATGTAGTAGCTATTGAAAAGGGAACCTTCGGGTCACCTTCAATTAAGGTCGCCAACTTTTTACTTACTTTAAACAAAATGATTGTATAATTTATTAATATTTGATTGGAATAGTTAATACATACTACTGTGTGCAAATTATTTGTATCAGATAAGATTACTTGTTATATACGTTTATATATGTTTGGTTTGGTTGGTTAGTTTGTTGGTTAGTTGGTTGTTTTATGGCGTATCAACGCCAAATCAAGTCGTTTTGATAAAAGTTTAAAACAATTCAGTTTAGTATAAGTATAGTTTTTGTTTGCACACGATTAAATGTCAAAACAGTTTAATTTCAAATAATTCAATCAAGCATAAGAACACAGTTTAAATGCCAAATCAGTTCTATTTCAAACAATTCAGTTTAGTATGAGTATAAATTTTTGTTTAACACAGTTAAATTTCAAAACAGTTGATTTCAAACAATACAGTTTAACATAACAACACAGTTTAGTTCTATTTCACTCATAGACAAGACTCTATCAGGTGTTTCCACTCTGGGCCAGAGTTGACCTGGGAGCGATGACAATGAAAAGGCAGTCCACATTCGCTAAAGCTCCAGCATCACTAAAGTCTGGACATCAGATTATTTAATGTCATATCCAGGGCACTCGTTTAGTTTGGTTTGGTTTGGTTTTATGGCATATCAGACATTATATATTATTTAAAGTTAATATATATATATATATATATATATATATATATATATTGTGACAAGGAAATATGACATCCTAATACATTTGTCGGGTTGTGGGGGAAGACAGCTGCGACTCTCTGGCCGTGAGCGGGCGATAGTAGTAAGCAAGAATTACAGAATAGTGGAAGTAGGAGAGGCTGTCTCTCCTTCTCTCCTCTCTATCATTACAATGTGAGAGAGACATGGGAGAGCCTCAACTATCTATTAGCCATGTGTGCGTCTGCGAAGAAGCAAATCTGTGACTATGATTGGTACCGAGGAAGAACCGCAAAAAAAAAAAAAAAAATTGGCGAACACGTGGTGAATTTTCAAACTACGAAAACTAGTTAGTGGCCATGTAGTCGTCAAAGGGTGAGGACACATAATGAGTCCCCGTTTATTCTTCAAAGGATGAAGACGCATAAGGAGTTGCCTTTTGTTCGTTGAAAAACCAAGAACAATTTGGTATATTAAAGAAACCCAAATTCCAAAATAATGCCGCACAGAGAACCTAGAGAGAAAAGAAAAAAACTTATTCTTTGAATGAAACAGTACTCCGAGGTATGGTAAGCCTCGTTAAACGAATACCCCACGAGAAAAGGAGCAATAATTAATCCTGGTCTTATCTGAAATAAGACGTATATCAGTCTACCAACGTGTAATGGAAACCCAATAACGAAAGAAAATGAGAAGAGAATAAACTCCACAAAACTCCAAGTAAGTGAACATACGATTCATTCATTCATACTGAAACGATAAACTTGAGATTTGGAGCACGTTCTCTGCCATTAAATCCCATAGTCTGAAGGAAAGTGGACTGTGTTTACCGTGGTCGAACTACATTCTCACCTTTGTGGTAGACTCATAAAGATATTTTACGAGGGACTTCGTCCGGGATACGAATATTTTAACGGAGACTCTTCCGAGATACAGAAAGACTTTCTCTTTTCTTCTGTCTTTGCTTTTTTGTTTTATTCAATAAAAGTATATTGTTATTAATCTTGTTAACTCAAACACGCCAGTTAAGAGTCCTTTTTTTATTGTGAAGATTTGTGTTTGCCGAAAACCTTTTATTTAGGGGAAAGCTAGCCAGTTAACTATGTTGATTTTTAATTATTAACCTATAACTCGCCTAGTGGCTTTAAAATTTGGTTCCGCTTGGTATTTGGTGATACCTCTAACACTAAATAGCGTTTGGCAGACAACAGCCAACGTCTGTGCCCTGCATTAACTAGGCGACTTGGCGGGAAGGAACAGCACCCTGCAAGCCCGCTGCGCACATGGTGGCGTAACAATATATATATATATATATATATGATTTGTAAATACATTTTGTAGATAATATTTTAAAAGATCCCAAGTTCTTTTTTGTCCACAGTTAAATGGTTTCATGTATTGCTATAAACAGCCACAATTTAACCTCAGTCATTTGTTTGCTCAATTAATTTGATCTATTGACCCACAAATAGAACTCTATTTGGTGCTACCACTTTAAATCAAAGTGGACCTAGAAGGGATGACAATGAAGTAGTAGTCCATATTCCCCAGAGCTCTACGGCTAGAGCCAGAGCGTCAGATGATTTAATGTCATATCCAGGACACTCGCTGGGGAGGTCTTAGTCCTCTGCAGATATGCAGTCAGCGTATTCGACAGCACTAGCTGACTGGGCTGACACGTATCAGTTTACAAACAAATGATTATAGAAAAAAATATGGAATTCAAAGAAATCCCACGAAACATTGAAAATATACATTGTTAAAATTACAATCAAACATTTACAAATGAACTAAATTTCAGCATTAAATAACCCGGGAGTTGATGAGATGTTAAACAAATAAATTATACCACACGCACACACAAACTCACACACACAGTTTATATATATATATATATATATGGGCAAAATTTTCTTTTCAAAACATGTTTGATTAGATAGGACCGGCACTTTATTTCTGCCTATTTTATAGTTGAGCCTTTGTAGTACGAGTGGTTTGATAACTGGATGAATTAAATAAAAAAGCGGTATATTTTCCCCAAGTACTTTTGGCTCCAGCAGGAGTCATTTTCAGTATATATGTGTGTGTGTGTGTGTGCGTGTGTATGTGACTCTTATAATAGACACAATATATATAAAAAAGATATACGTAAAGAATTCTTCACGTGCGTAGCCACATTGATAAGTTATGATAAAACGAAGTAGTCTGTCTGTGGATTAAAATATATATGCTTCCCAAACATGGTGGGTTGAGCTCTTTTATGGGGAAATATGCCGGCTCCCATATAAGCTGAAATACTAGAGGTCTTCTAATGAATTTAGCCGACAATGTGTTTGCAAAAAGGTATAGCCACACTGAAGAGTTGTCTATGGATGATAATATCTATCTATCTATCTATCTATCTATCTATCTGTGCGTGTCGTGTATATTTTAGCAGCAAATCATTATTTTACGAGTTTGGTTAAAGACCCTGGAAATTTCCTTTTCTATGATCTTATATTTTTTCTGTAGCTTTCTTGCTATAAAAAGACCTGACCAAAGCTAAGCATTCTTTTTTAATGGCATATCAGCCTTTGTAGGGTATTTTAATGCTAAACTCAACCTTGTAGAAAAACAATAACGGTTCTATTAAACTCATAGCTGGAGGTATACGAGGCTTCATACCTTTCCTAAAGGTATTCGTCTGAAATTGAACATAGTAACTTGACTGAAATTCTAACTGGCTAACTACGATGTCGCAGTCTAACACGTTTGCTACTACGCCACAGAAAGACATCCTTCAAATGATTTTGATTAACAGTAAGAACAGCTTGAGAACTTAGCTCTGATTGGATAATCTCAGTCAGGTGACCCTTGGATTATAGAAGTTTTGAAAAGTTGTTGAAATGTAATTAGTTTGTTGAAAGGCGTTGTAGGGACCGGGCAGCCATTTTTATCTCCAGTCCGAAAACTCATTCTCGACCTTTGTTTGGAGAATGTGGAAGGACGTCAAAGATGAAGTAAATATTACCATTTTTTTTTCAATTTGGAAAACAAAAAATAAATATAAGTATTTATTTCATTATTATTAATTTTACTTGATATTTATGGTTATGTTCTTAAATTTTGTTTACATTTTAATCACAATTCACCAGGGTCACATGTTTAGGACTGTGAAGAATAGTGATATACAAGATTGAGTCTTCGTGGTGTGATGGTTAAAATGCTGGACTGCAATATCATTGTGAGTTGATACTCAAGTCATATTACGACGTTCATGTTCGGACTAATATCATTAGGAAAAAAAATTTTTTTTTCACAAATGCCCAATAATGAGTCAAATAATATCACTACTGTTCTTCTACCAAGATGGCTTTGGTATTAAATAACCCAAGTAAGGTGAATAAAATGTGTTGTTTTAGAAAGAAACCATAACGAAGTATCTTGGGATTTATCGAGTATATGAATACAAATGAAACTTTTCAAATGGTTTGATAGGATTTTAAGATGAAAACCTTTCACCTGACAATTGTTCTTGAAACCTATTTATTTATATTTTCAAATGCATGCACAAACTGAGATACGTCTTATAAGCCATCAAATACGGTATTTGTTTATTCTCATTTAAAACTATATTAATTAATTAAAACCTACAGTCACAAATTTCCAGCCGCAAAGCGATAATCAAATGATTTAAGATATGAATAATATAACCCTAAATGCGAACGAGAAGCGAATTTCCGTGAAATTCACGTGAAGAGTCTATGTATAATAATTCATGATAAACAAAAATAATAGAAGTACAGGGTCAGGCAAAATAATCTGACACACCTGATTTAAATCCGTGCGATTTTTTTTCTCCGGGGATACCTCAAGTCAAAGGTATACAGTAATCGCCCTCAATCTATTGAACAACTTAAAGATGCAATTCGTCAAGAAATTACTGCCATTCCACATGAAATGACCTGTCGAGTTATTGACAACTTTCGTGAACGCCTTCGACAGTGTGTAGACAATAACGGAACCCATTTGACTGATTTAATTTTCAAAATCTAATGAAAAAGAATGGCATTATATATACTTTTCGAAAATAAAAACACTTTTTTATTTCTTTACTTTATTTGTCTTTTATTAAACCTACAAATGTGTCAGATCATTTTGCCTGACTCTGTACTTGTAATAATCATCATCATAGCGTTCTGACAATAGTAATTAATTGGATTTTCTCTCGCCATCCGTTCTAATCGTTCTTGGTAAGTCTCTTAGATGGCACCCAGTTTCGGAACAGATCTGATGGATATAATGTTTGGCTGGTCGGCCAACGTTCATGAGTCGATGTATAGGAATTTCATAAGATGGTTGGATTTTATGGCATATCAACCTTTGTTGGTTATTAAACGCCAAATCCATTTTTATGCAAATAGTTGGTTCTATTTCAAACAATTCATTTTAGCATGAGTACACAGTTTACTTGTCAAAAATATTTCTATTTCAAGCTGTTCAGTTTAGTATAACTATAGATTTTGTTTATATATAGTTTTATTTCAGATAATTCAGTTTAGCATAAGTACACAGTTTAAATCTCAAATCAGTTCTATTTTGAGCAATTCAGTTTAGCATAAATACGCAGTTTAAATGCAAAAAACAGTAAACTCAAACCACGGTTTCGTTCTATTTAGCCCATAGATATGACCCTTATCAGGTGCTACCACTCTGGGACTAAGTGGATTTGGGAGCGATGGAAACGAAGAGTTAAATGTCAAAACAGTTCTATTTCAAACAATTCAGTTTAGCCTAATTACAAGTTCAATGTCAAAACAATTCTATTTCAAGCAATTCAGTTTAGCATAAGTACCCAGTTTAGTTCTATTTGACCTATAGATAGGACCCTATCACTGCTACCACTCCGGGTCCGAGTGGAACTGGGAGTGATGGTAATGAAGGAGTACTCCGCATTCCTTAAAGCTCCAGCATTATTGGAACCTCACCATCAGATTGTTTTGTGTCATATCAGGACACTCGTTAGAGGGTTTTTACCCCTCTGCAGAGAAACAGTCGGTGTATTCTACTGCCCGAGCCGACTGGGCAAATTCCATAAGAGAACCTCGCTGAGGAATTTGTTTCTTTATTTATCCAGCATTGCCCACACTGTCTTGCTCGAATTAACTTATGGTTTGTGAGATGGAAGGGAAGTGTTTTGTAGGATGCTGCTTCCAGGATATATTCGAAACAGCAGGCAGCATTCTTTTTAAATTCGCATTTGGCTTTTTCTTCCGGCGTTTCGTTAGAGTTCAATCGGTGCAAATATATAATTGTACTCTATAGAAACAAGAGTTACAAACAAGTTCTCGTAGAGATTTGAACTTACGCCCCGATTGCCAATTCGGGGAAACCTAGTTTAAAAGAGTAATATTATAGCTGTTGCTCCAAATGATGTCGTTATTGTTTTAACATGTAGAATCAATAATATACTTTTTTTTATTTAACCAAAATAACACTTTGCCAGATAAAAATCTGAAACAATATTAGACGAAGAATTACCGGGAAAAATTGAACTGACATCCACTTTGGCTCAGGGTTTGTCCTGATTTCAGTATCTTATTGGAGAGTATTGTGCTGGTTAATATGAGTGATTGCAATACTATTGCTCTTGTCGCTTAGATAAAGAAACAGATTCTATTAATACATAAAACCACACACACAAACACACACACACACACATATATATATATATGCATACGTAGTTTTATATATGTGTATGCGTATAGGGGGGCGTCTGTATGATGTATATATGTATTATATATGCATATATTTCATATATATCCTATTTACCAACCCCTCCGCTCGGGCAGGATATGACACAAGGTCAATTTTTAAGCGGAGTTTAACAGGTTTGAATTCAGAGTTTTCCTTCTCCTAGACTAGTCGCCTCACCAAGGCTGAAGAAACTAGTCTACCCTACTATTTACCCATAGCTGGAGGGAGAATAATTGGATTCATACCTTTCCCAAGGGTATTAGTGCTATGTGAAATGCAATATATTTCATATATATATATATATCTACATTATTTTGATACATATGTATATACAGGTTATCTACATATTTTATATACGTGATATATATGTATATGCATTTTAGATATATACATTAAATGCATATGCAAATGCAATAAATGTATACATCCATATATTCATAAAATTTATACATATTTATACATATCTATGCATATTACATTCTCACATATACGCTTCAAGATATGTGTGCATAGATAATATATACACTGAATATATATATATATATATATATATATATATATATATATATATATATATATATATTTTACAACCTGTGAGTAAGCACTTATAATATATACACACCAATGAGAATATATATGTATATGCATATTCGTGTGCATATATGATATGATCACTCACAGGTTGCAATGTACACATATATATACATATGTGTGTGCGCGTGTGTGTGTGTCATCAGTCTATATATTACGTATATATACATATTCGTACGTAGTTAAATATATACATATATATATATATATATATATATATATATATATATATATATATATATATATATATATATGATGCGTTTATGTATATACATATTGCTTATGATATATGCAAATATGTTTATAATATATATATATATATATATATATATATATATATATATATATATATATATATATATATAATCAGTATATGGATATATCATTTTTCTATATATGTATACACATCTTATTCATATATTTAACTTGCATACAATACACCTCCCGCATATATATATATATATATGTGTGTGTATGATATTTATAGATCTATCATCTACGTAATATATACATATACTTATGCATTATCTATGTCCCTATCTCTGTCTCCGTCTTTCCCTCTCTCTCTGTGTCTCTGTCTCTCTCTCTATATACATACATCTTAGTCTCTCTCTTTCTGTTTATATGATTGTTTGCCTATTCTCATATATATATATATATATATATATATATATATATATAATAACTTATTGAATAATAGCACTTACGGTATGGGAAAAAACCGCAAGTTATTCGAAGATAAATATATACAACGAATCACTGTCTAGGGGAAAAATATATATACTGGAAAAAAAAAAAAGAAAAAAAAGAAAAGGCCAACCTTGTCACACCAATTGAAAAAAATCAACAGATACGCAATCGATTGTTCTAAAGAAAAAAAAACACCGTAAATTACTGCTAAGCCACAAGTGCAAAAAGTGCTCAACACTAAGTAGTGCAAAATAGTGACAAAAATTATTTCGTGAGTCAGGAACTAACCTACTACAGTTTCGCATAAGCGGCCCATCAGAGTATATATATATATATATATATATAAGAATGGGCAGACAGTCATGCGGAGATGTTGAGTGCTGGGGAAATGTTGATATTTTCAGGTAGATAGATAGAATTAGAAATAACGTTTCCATGGGGACTTAGCAGATGCAAGACATTCTTGACATTCTGTCGCACCCTTTTCATACGGCTAAGCAGTATGCAAGCGGGTGCCTTGTACTTGGTTATCAGGTCTCACTGACCCGGCTAGCCCCATCTTTGTACTAGCGAGAAAAACAATCAACCATTTTGGCGCACAAAAAGCCTCACTTTATGCATAGTGAAGTTATTTTGATAGCACGGAGTTCCTATATTCTTTCTCTCTCTCCCTCTCTCACCATCAATCACTATCGTCCATCGCTCCTGGTAGATCTTATACGTGACACCCAGTGTCCATACAAAGTTGATGGTCACCAAAAAAGTTGATGGTCACCAAACTCTATCATGTCCATGTGCAGGAATTCATACGAGAAGGTCGTTTATGAATTCACCCTTACTTCTTTGTTGTGCCCCACTTATCTGGCTCGTTTAACTTGAATGCTTTTTTAGATAGGCGGCCGTGCAATTGCTGTTTTGTGGGCTGTTGCTTCTGGATTTGTTCAAGACAGCATGCGGCTTTCTTGTTTGATTGTTTTGCTGTTTAATGGCATAGTAACCTTCTTAGGTTATTCAATGCCAAATCCGTCCTTTTACAAGAATAGTTGTGGTACTATCTAATCCATTGCTGGGTGGATAAGGGGGTTCATACCTTTTCCAGTGAGATTTGTTCGAAAGTGAACGTAATAGCGCAACTGGAGTTCGAACTCCTACACTACGGTTCTGCAGTCCAGCGCTTTAACCATTACACTTCTCGGACACACGCTGGCTTTTTTGTGTAGTTCTCTTCTATTTTTTCTCTATGCGTTTTGTTAGTGTCCGTACGATGCATCTATATAATTGTATGGCCACAGGTGCAACTTAAAAAGAAATTCCGTTTTATCGAATCGGATTGATTAAATTTCATTATGATTCATAGCCTGTCGATAACATTTCACACCTTCGCTAGGCGAATGTTGATATCTCTTTCAGTAGATAAGATATTGCTGGCGAGGTATGCCAACTGGTTCACCAATTTTAAAGGCTTGCCTCTTCGAGGAGAGATGGCCCCTTTTTTTTTGAAACACATCTATTCTGTTTTATTAGGATTCACATAAAGGCCAAGGTCTCCTGATTATTGCTTTGGGATATTCCGTAGAGATTCTGCTTGGATTGGTGTATTTACAGAAAGTGCTTGGTCATCAGCGTAGTCTGCGTCAGTCATAGTTTTTGCAGGATGTTATTTTCTTGCTTCTTTCAATGTGAAATTCAAAGATTTTCTTCTCCTTGACCTGTTGCCAGTTGATAAACACTGCTCTACTCCTTATCAATATCTAGAAGGAGAACAGTTCGATACAGAACTTTCTCGTGGGTATTAGCTCTATGGGTAAACTGCCTGGCCCAAGATTAGAACTCGGATCGCCCGATCGATTTTTACTACGGTAACAGTTACACCACGAACGCCTTTATATCAAAATGGAACATATATATAAGTTGGTTTGATTTCTTTATTTAATTAATCCTTGTAGAAGAACACTAAAAATACTATTTAACTCATAACTAGGGAGGATAAGGAGGATATTTTTTAATACCAAAGCCATCCTTCTAGCTGAACAGTAGTGGTACTATTCAACCCATTGCTGGGGAAATAAGGGTATTTGTCCAAGGGTATTTGTCCGAAAGTAAATGTAATAGCGTAACTGGAGTTCGAAGTAACCCTTACTACGATTCCGCAGTCCAGCGCTTTGACCATTACACTGGGAGGTGATTATGACAGTTGGTTTGAATTCAAAGTTAGATCCGTTATCGTAACAAGACAACAGAGCCTAGTTTTCCCGACAGTTCATCTATTACTGGAGGAGGGTAGACTAAATTGTTTTATACTTTTCCAAAAGTGTATAGAGCATCTAATGAGAATCAAACTCACAGAGTCCGCAGGTGATTGTTTGTGATTTCAATTTTTATTATTTCTCGCATGGTCAAAATATAAGTACATCTAAGTATGGTGTCTCAAAATTGATACTACGCATTAATATGATAATGATTTTTTTTTTACCGAGACAAGCCCAAAGGTGATCATTTGGAACATGTCCTGTAAAAGACGTATCCTTTGAGCAAGAGACATCAAATCAATATTTTTCATAATTCTTATCTTATCAGCTTATAGAACATGCAATCTTTTTCTACTTTCTTGTCTCAGTAATAAATCATTATTAAAATAATGGGTTGCATCTATTTTAAGATTGTTTTGAACGATTTTGTTTCCAAATAAGTTGTGATGCAAATATTTTTTCCTTTCTTGTCCAAGGCATTGGATGGAGAATAAATTGTTTTTATTATATAATATCTGAAACAAAAAAGAACACAACATTATTATTAGTAGTTATTAACAGTCACATGAGTCCCATGTATATTGAGACACCCTATGCTAGAAAAACTTATTTAACTTTAACAATTCAGTATTATGTTTCATAAGACGAGTACTTATTTACTAAGCTTTTCGCAAAAAAGCACATTGTATTTAGGTTGATTATGATACTGCTGTTCTCAAGTGGTTACTCATCTAAGCACTGAGTTGGGTCATCCTTGCTTATATTCACCGTTGCTTAAACTGGAACAGTTTTTCTTTAAGCGTGACTTGAACATATGATATACAATGTCATAATATTGCAACTGTAAAAGCATTCTATGATCATATCTACCAACCCCTCCGCTCGGGCAGGATATGACACAAGGTCAATTTTTAAGCGGAGTTTAACAGGTTTGAATTCAGAGTTTTCCTTCTCCTAGACTAATTGCCTCGCCAAGGCTGAGGAACCCAGTTTGCCCTAATATTTACCCATTGCTGGAGGGAGAATAATTGGATTCATACCTTTCCCAAGGGTATTAGTGCTATGTGAAATGCAATCAGTCTCGTCTAGGATTTGAACTCGTGTCGCCGTGTCCATTTCCTACGACGATAACCATTACACCACGGGCACCCCCAAAGAGCATTTTATGATACCAGAAACTTAAGAAATAGAAATTTGAAAAATATTGTCCCATTCCTGTACTACACTTAAAGTAGACCAGGGCTGATGAGGCCATTTCACACACACACACACACACACACACACACACACACACACACACACACACACACACACACACACACATATATATATATATTTCTGTTTGTGCATGTGTGTATATATATACATATATACATGTATATATATTAAGAAGCAAACACAGAGAGAGAGAGAGAGAGAGAGAGAGAGAGAGAGAGAGAGAGAGAGAGAGAGAGAGAGAGAGAGAGAGAAGCATGGCGTAACGGTTTTTATACTAGGAAATGTTAGAAGGTATAGTTCAAATCCTGGACGAGGTTGCTTGTGTTTCAGATCATGCCATTTCTTCTGGAAAGGGATAAATTTGTTTTCCCTCCAGCTATATTTAAATGATTGGGTAGACTAGGATCTTTAGCCTTGTTAAATTAACCGGTCTAAGAGAACGAAAACTCTGAATTTAAACCATTTTTATTCCGCTAAAAACATTTATCTTTCTTCCCCTGTTAGAGAGGTCTGATAAATACGTACAACACACACTCATACACACACACACACACATATATATATATATATATATATATATATATATATATATATATATATATATGTGTATGTGTGTGTGTGTGAGTGTGTGTCTGTCTGTTTGCACCTGACTAAGAAAAGAGAAGAAACAGAGAGTTGGTTCAATGGCATATTGTTACATATTGACGTTTGACACGCTATTTAGTCTGAAAATTACAAACGGAATCTGCAGATGCGTCTTCATGTAAACAAGGGACAGTGGCAATACCATGTGAGTTGCGTAGGAAGAATTGCGTGTATGGGACCCAGGAAGAAAATAAGGAAGTGTGAGAAAAATATATAATGACGGAAGTTTTCGACCCCGGCGGTCAGTTGAAGTCGGCAGTCAGTCAGAGAGAGAGCAGTCAGCAGAGAATACAAGCGGGAGGGGGGTTGCCTCTCAGGTTGAGAACAAGCTCAGTATCAGTCTCCTGTGAAGAATCACGAAGAAGCAAGACTGTCTTGTTATGTATCTCAACATGGTGTAAATCGTTACAGTTTCCGACCGACTTTCTCTCTCTCTCACACAACAATTTCGCCTTTTATGATAAATAAGCAAGAAGTTATATAATTATATATAAGTGTTCTTGTCACTTCATCTCCGATATGCAACAATATCAATCTTTGTGAGTTATTTGATGCTAGATTCTATTCCCACACACACACACACATATATATATATATATATATATGGGGTGGAGCGATAAAATTTTCGCCCTAGAAAAGGCGACATGATTCCATTTCCGTTTAATGAAAACCGGTTTTCTTTTTTTGTTGCAGAGCATCTACTAGTTGGCCAGCCGTGTACAAATCGCAAGAGCGATAGGAGCCTTCTATCATGTCTGAAAGTGACACAATATTCAACGATTTTTCAATAAAAGTTTTAAAATAAAGCTGTAGTGTTGTTTTCTTTAGGACGACAATTTTATCGTTCCACCCTGTATTACAAGCACACATCATATATATATATATATATATATATATATATAGTTTTAAGTGAATACTTTATACCTTTCTTTATGTTTATGCGAGTTTAAGCTCATTCGTTTGCGCACAGTTAAAGGGTTTCAAGTATTGCAATCTAAGAATAATAATTCTATTTAATATCAATCCCTGTTTCCACACAATTCAAGTCGTTTCACCAATTGTCATTTTCGCGCCGTTGGCTCTCAGAAACCGCCTTCCATCACGTTTAAGATACAGTAGGGTTGGGTACTTCTTTGACAGAAGAACAATTTAAAAATACGGTTGGGCTTGACATGACCAGGTGATTGATCGGATCAGTGCTCTCTAAAAACTCTTGGAGACCAGTAAGGGCCGAATTTGAGTGTTGCAATTAACATGACCACTCCAGTTGCCAGGTTGCGGACTAGTTAGTCAACAGGATTCCGTCCTCAAGCATTATGGGTTGCCACCCACGACCAAGAAGTGTCCTCGTTAAAAGGAGGTCGTACCACTTTGAAGAAGAAC